>MDKJ01036784.1:0-84096 GCA_005239525.1 Nicotiana knightiana
CCTATATTACTTGTCGACCACGTACACTTGCGTGTGCACTGGGAAATCAACCAACAGTATACATGAGTCGACACCTGTCTATGAGCCTTTAAAGGAACATAAGTGCTGCAACATTGCCGGAACAGGGCCTCGACATACCCATAATGTCTATAACAAAAATGCATACCAAGACCACGGCAAGTCCGGAAGGGATCTTGCCAATAACCGCTAAACTGGGAATCTGATAAGTTGGTATTTTACCAACTTATCTCCTCTTGATACTTAGGAATTTGTATGATTTTGTTCAGAAACTAAGGCATTTATTGAGGCTTATTGGCATATTTCAGGGATTAAGTGATTTAGAGAAGAAACGGAAGAAACCAAGTCAAATTGTATCGCGGAAGGCTATACGCGATCGCGGAAGTCCAAGATGGCAAAGTAATGCAAACGCGGTTGAGTCTGTGCGAACGCGAAGAAGAAAGACCAATCAACGACTGGTCAACAATGATGCACGATCACAAAATATTATAGGTGATCGCAGAAGTCCAGGATAGTGAAGTTGTGCGATAGCGGTTGAAAATACGCGATCGCGAAGAAGTAAAATGGTTAGCCTGGTCAAATGTTCTATGCGAACAAGGTTCTCTCTATGCGATCACATAGTATGTTTTCTCGGCAAATTCTGGGCTGGAATGGAATTTTACGTTTTTGACCCCCAAACCATTTAATACACGACCTAGCTCATTTGTAAAATATCTTTGGATTATTTTTCAGTCCCTTGACTAGAGAAGACAAGTTTGGAGGCTAGGGTTCTTGCACACACACTTGGGTCTTGAAGATTTGAAGCCTTTGGTTCAAAATTTCTTACTTATTTATGCTCATTTCTTCATTTCCTTGCTTTGTATTATATATTTAAGTGTGTAGTATTATTTCCAACACTTGAATCTTGTTTGTGAAAATATTCATATTTAAAGCGTGGATTGAATATCTTGTTGTGCTTATGTATTGAATAATTTTTATTTATTATGAAGTGAGTTATTGTTTCTTTAATTATTCTTGTTCTTTAATGTTTCCAAAGGGATTATCTAACCCTAGGACTCACCCATTAACTTTGAATTGGTTTTGGAAAAGATAATTTGGGGTTGGGAAAGACTAATTAACAAGAACTTGAGGCTTTAATCATCACTTTATAGATTCTACCTATGTTTAGGTTGAACTACTTGTAGCCACATTCGGGTGTGCTTAATGTCACGACCCCAAATTCCTAAACCGGTCGTGATGGCGCCTATCATGGAACTAGGCTAGCCAACCATTTCAGACTATCAATATATATATCATAATTTCCCAAAATTAGCAGATTTTAAAATAGAAGAATAAGATGAAACAAAATACACACTTCCCCAAAACCTGGAGTCAACTGTCATGAGCATCTAAGACTGAAAATATAACGTACAACATAGTGATTTGCTATAACAAAAGTCTGAGGTACAAAAGACCAAAAGAAACTATGATCTGAGGGAAGGAAAGGAGGTGATCTGGGGCCGCTGAGCAGCTACCTCAATCCTCGAACAACTCCAAGCTCGTCCAGAAATCAACTAGTAAGATGGTACGGTACCTAGATCTGCACACAGAGGTGAAGGGAGTAACGTGAGTATGCCAACTCAGTAAGTAATCAATGTAACTAAAAACTTGAGTGTAGTGACGATCATTTAAATCATGAAAATCCATATAATGAATAACAGTGGAAATGAATAAATCAAGGCAAGAATTTTAAAATTCCAAATATTTCATAAAACTCCGGTTTCCAATTAAAAATTTCGTATAAAAACATTTATCCAACATTTGTTATCAGAGGCTCGGTGTAAAGAAGAGTGTAAACAACAATTTTATAAAATATAAGCCCCTCGGGCATAGTATCACTCACAATAAAGCCTCTCGGGCAAGCCTCTCAGTCTCTCATGACTCCACTATCAGTATCTCATGCTCTCACTTAACACTCGCACTCAGCAAGTACATATATATATATATATATATATATATATATATATATATATATATATATATATATATATATATATATATATATATATATATATTGTTGTGGCGTGCAGCCTGATCCATATATAACATACATATATTGCTGCGGCGTGCAGCCCGATCCATATAATAGTCGACTGCGCTCACTGGTGGTGTACAGACTTCTGGAGGGGCTCCTTCAGCCCAAGCGCTATATCTACAGCTGCGTGCAGCCCGATCCAATATGTATACTGCTGCGGCGTGCAACACGATCCATATATAACATATATTTCTACAGCGTGCAGCCTGATCCAAATATATATATATAATCTATATTGTTGTAGCGTGCAGCCCGACCCACATATGATATATAACATATATATTGCTGCGGCATGTAGCCCGTCCCATAACTATTCTCACATACTCGGCGCTCGACCTAACACATATATACTGTTGGGGCATGCAGCCCGATCCATAGCTATCCTCACCTACTCGGCTCTCGGCCTGAATCAGCCACCCTCATAAGCCACTCGGGCAGTTTATCTCAACTCACGGGACTCCGCCCAAAATACTTTTCAGAGTTTTCAAAGCAGTGTGATAATAGTGACAATGACAACAAGTAGGAAACATGACTGAGTTCAAAATTTTCCTATCAGGATAGTGGTAAAATAGTGTAAAAGTACCTCTGAGGGTCTACACAGGTAGGCACAAGGTCCCAAACATGGAAAATACCCCTAAGAGTCTAAACATATCGGCACAAGGCCCCAAACATGGCTCACAGCCCATAAACAAGTATAAACTTCTTAAAGACAAGATGTCGTAAGGTTTCAAATTGAATACGCGGCTTAATAGTCGCTATGGGATGGACCAACTCACAATCCCTATCGGTGCACGCCTCCACGCTCATCACCTAGCATGTGTGTCACCTCATTTATCAACAGAATATCAAATAACGGGGTGTCATACCCTCAGGTTTAGATTTACAATCGTTACTTACCTCGAAACAGCTCAAAAGCTACTCCGTGATGCGCTTGCCCCTTGAATTGGCTCCCAAATGCTCCGAATCTAACCAAAAATCAGATTAACATCATCACTATATGCTAACGGAACAAAACCCAATCAAAAGATATAATTTTTAACATAATTCTCGTAATTCGGCCAAATCCGAGCCTCGGGCCCACGTCTCGGAATTCAATAAAATTTACATCACTAGAATCCTCATCCTCCCACGATTCTATACATACCAAAAACTCCACAATCGGACCATAATTGCCCACTCAAATCACCAAAAGAATTTCCAATTTTCCTCCCCATTTTTTCCCAACTTTTTCCACTTTAATTCTTCAAATTACATGCCTAATCCGTACAAAATAGCATAGAAACGAGTTATATAATCTGGGAACTTACCTCCACTGAAGACCTTCGAATTCCCCCTTCAATTTTCTCTCAAACAAGCTCAACCCGCATGCAACAATGGAGGAAACACCAAAATATTCGCGGAGGCACCTATTTATACTACTTTGCCCAGTTAATCCGCACCTGCGGACAATTCCTCGCACCTGCGGACCCGCACCTGCGGTCTCAGGTGCGCACCTGCGGTCCCAGGTGCGCACCTACAAAATCCCACTAACAGTACAAATTCTCACCCCTGCGGTCAATTTTCCACACCTGCGGCTTCGTAGGTGCGGCCAATTCTTCACACCTGCGGACTCCTCCTACCTAGCCTTTTTTCGCACCTGCGCTTGGACCTTCGCACCTGCAGCATCGCACCTGCGGCTCCCCATCCGCAGGTGCGACCACACCAGTAGATTCACACCAGCAGCTATATGCTGCAAATTCCTAAGTCCGAACCTCCGCTAACCATCCGAAATCAATCCCGAGCCCCTCGGGGCCCCAACCAAACATACCAACACACCCCATAGCATCATTCAAACTTAGTCGAGCCTTCGAGACACCAAAAACACCAAAATTACATCAAATTCAAACCTATGAACTTTAAAACTTCTAAATTTCGCCAATTCAAGCCTAATTCTACATCGGACATCAAAACTTCATTCCGAACACACTCCTAAGTCCCAAATCACCTAACAAAGCTATCCGCTGCATTCCGAGGTCGTTTACCAATAAATCAACTCCAGTTTGAATTTTCAACTATTAAGCTACTTTGAGAGGCTAAGTGCCTTTGTTCTCACCACGACCACTCCAAACCCAAACCAACCGACCCAACACAACATAAATAGGCTAAGCAATATATGATAAAGAAGAAATGGGGGAAATGGGGCTAATCTCATGAAACGACCGGCCGGGTCATTACATCTTCCCCCTCTTAAACAAGCGTTCGTCCTCGAATGGGTCTAGAAATATACTTGGAGTCTCGAATAAGTGAGTATATTTGTCCCGAATCTCCCACTCAGTCTCCCAGGTGGCATCCTCCACCGGCTGTCCTCTCCACTGAACCTTCACTGAAGCTATATCCTTAGACCTTAGCTTTTTGACCTGACGACCTAAAATAGCCATTGGCTCTACCTCATATGACATATAACCCTCGAGTTGAACCGTGCTGAAGTCCAAAACATGAGACGGGTCACCAACATACTTCTGGAGCAATGAAACATGGAACACCGGATGAATACTCGATAATCAGGGAGGCATGGAAAATCTATAAGCCACCTCCCCAACCCTCTGAAGCACCTCAAAAGGCCCAATAAACTGGGGACTCAGCTTTTCCCACTTCCTGAACCTCATAAAACCCTTCATGAGTGACACCTTCAGCCTTACCTTCTCCCCAACCATGAAAGACACATCTCGTACCTTCCGGTCCCCATAACTCTTCTGCCTAGACTGCACCGTGCGAAGCCGCTCCTGAATCAATTTCACCTGACCCAACGCATCCTGAACGAAGTCTGTGCCCAATAGCCTAGCCTCGCCCGGCTCAAACCAACCAACCAGAGATCTGCACCTCCTTCCATATAAAGCCTCATACGGAGCCATCTGGATACTCGACTGATAACTATTATTATATGCAAACTCTGCGAGTGGCAGAAACTGGTCCCATGAACCCCCAAAATCAATGACACAGGCACGCAACATATCCTCCAAAATTTGAATAGTACGCTCCGACTGCCCTTCGGTCTGAGGATGAAATGTTGTGCTCAACTCAACCTGAGTACCTCTGTCAGAAATGATAGAAACTGGAACCCCATGCAATCGGACAATCTCCCTCATATAAATCTCAGCTAACCGCTCCAAAGAATAAGTAATACCAACAGGAATGAAGTGTGTGGACTTGGTCAGTCGATCCACAATAACCCATATAGCATCAAACCTCCTCGAAGTCCGTGGGAGTCCAACTACAAAGTCCATGGTGATTCGCTCCCACTTCCACTCCGAAATATCAAATCTCTGAAAGCAATCCACCTGATCTCTGGTGCTCATAATTGACCTGCTGATAGTTGAGACACCGAGCCACAAACTAAACAATATCCCTCTTCATCCGCCTCCACCAATAATATTGTCTTAGATCTTGAGACATCTTCATGGCACCCCGATGGATGTAATACTGCGAACTATGGGCCTCAGCTAGAATCAAATCTCGAAGTCCATCTACATTGGGAACGCAAATCCGGCTCTGCATCCTCATGACCCCATCATCACCAATAACCACATCCCTGGCATCACCGCGACGGACCCTATCCTGAAGAACAAGAAAATGTGGATCATCATACTGGCGTGCTCTAATCTAATCATAAAGAGAAGACCTGGAGGCTACACAAGACAATACTCGCGGAGGCTCTGATAGATCCAACCTCACTAACTGACCCGCTAAAGCCTGAACATCAAGTCCTAATGGCCGCTCTACTACTGGAAGGTAGGCTAGACTCCCCAAACTCTCCTCTCTACGACTCAGGGCATCGGCAACCACATTGGCCTTCCCCGGATGATATACAATAGTGAGGTCATAATCCTTGAGAATCTCCAACCACCTCCTCTAACGCAAATTCAGATCCTTCTGCTTAAGCAGATGCTACAAACTACAGTGATCAGTGAAAATCTCACAATGCACTCCATACAAATAATGATGCCAAATCTTCAAGGCGTGAACAATAGCTACTAGCTCAAGATCGTGCACTGGATAATTCTTCTCGTGCACCTCCAACTTTCTGGGCGCATAGGCAATCACCCTACCTTCCTTCATCAAAACCGCTCCAAGGCCAACTCTCAAGGCATCACAGTAAACTGTATAAGAACCTAAACCCGTAGGAAAAATCAATACCGGAGCTGTAGTCAAAGCTGACTTGAGCTTCTGAAAGCTCTCCTCACACTCCTCAGTCCACCTGAACTGAGCACCCTTGTGGGTCAGTCTGGTCATAGGTGCTGCAATAGATGAAAAACCCTCGACGAAACGGTGATAGTACCTTACCAAACCAAGGAAACTGCGAATCTCAGCAGCTGATGACAGACTAGGCCAACTCTGCACCGCCTCTACCTTAACCTGAATACCCTCACTGGACTCCACGTGCCCCACTAATGCTACTAAATTAAGCCAGAACTCACACTTCAAAAATTTTGCATACAATCTCTTCTCTCTCAAGGTCTGAAACACAACTCTCAAATGCTTCTCATGATCCTCCCGAGATCGGGAATATACCAAGATATCGTCAATGAACACGATGACGAAAGAATCCAGATGGGGTCGGAACACACTATGCATCAAGTGCATAAAGGTTGCTGGGGCATTGGTTAGCCCGAAAGACATAACCAGAAACTCATAATCACCATATCTAGTCCTGAAAGCAGTCTTCGGGATGTCTGGCCCCCGAATCTTCAACTGATGATAGCTGGAAAGCATGTCAATCTTGGAAAATACCCTGGCACCCTGTAACTGATCAAACAAGTCATCTATACGAGGCAAGGGATAGTCGTTCTTCACCGTAACTCTATTCAGTTGCCGATAATCAATACACATACGCATAGAACCATCCTTCTTCTTTACAAACAACACTGGTGCACCCCAAGGTGACACACTAGGCCGAATGAACCCCTTATCTGAGAGTTCCTGAAGCTGCTCCTTTAATTCCTTTAGCTCCGCTAGTGCCATACGATAAGGTGGAATAGAAACAGGTTGGGTGCCTGGCACCAGGTCAATACCAAAATCAATATCCTTGTTAGGTGGCATGCCTGGTAGGTCTGCAGGAAACACGTCCAGAAAGTCACGGACCACAGGAACTGAATCAATAGCGGGAGTCTCACCACTGACATCCCTCACAAAAGCCAGCTACGATAAACACCCTTTCTCAACCATACGCTGAGCCTTCAGGTAGGAAATCACCCTGCTAGGCACATAATCAGAAGAACCTCTCCACTCAACCCTCGGACATCCGGGCATAGCTAAGGTCAGGGTCTTAGCGTGACAATCAAAAATAGCATGACACGGAGATAACCAATCCATGCCCAATATCACATCAGAATCGACCATGCTGAGTAACAGTAGGTCCACTCGGGTCTCCAAACCCCCAATAGATATCACATACGACCGATACACATGGTCCACAACAATAGTATCGCCCACCGCAGTCGACACATGAACAAACAAAAAAATTGGCAAAATATGAAGAAATATAGGAATATATAGAACCAGGGTTGAATAAAGCCAAAGCATCTCGGAAACAGACTGAGACAATACCTACGATCACTGCATCAGAGGCCATAGCATCTGGCCTGGCTAGGAAGGCATACATACGGGCCTGACCTCCACCTGCTCGACCTCCCCCTCTAGGGCGGCCTCTAGCTGAGTGACTACCATCCCTAGCTGCCTGGGTGGCTGGTGAAGTAACTGGAGCTGAAATCGAATGCTGGCTCCTCAGCTAATATGGACCTCCAAGAAGATGAGGACACTGCCTCCTCATATGCCCGAACTCTCCACACTCATAACAACTCCCTGGAGCTGGAGACTGGGACTAAAATGAACCCCTGGCACCAGAATGGCCACTAAGAGAACCATGCATAGAAGAACCCTGAATTGATGGTGCTCGAGCTGCACTCTGGGCTGGAAGGGCACCGAATGAAGAATGGCCTGGCTGAAAACTGCGGGGACCATGCCCCGATGATGCACCACTATAGGGTGGGCGGCCTGACCGAGGAGGCCTGAATGAACGGCCTCTACCATGCTGAAACTGCCCCCTAGAAGGAGCACCACTAGAACCATCCGATCCACGAGGCCTCTTGGCCTCCCTCTCTACCCGTTCCTGGCGGCGAACCGACTCAATATCTCGAGCAATATCAACAACCTACTCGAATGTAGCATCTGATACTCTCTCACGGGTCATGAAAAGGTGAAGCTGATAAGTGAGGCCATCCACAAACCTCTTAATACTCTCCCTATCAGTAGGGACCAACTCGGTGGCATGACGAGCCAACTCTAAAAACCGCATCTCATATTCTGTCGATAGCTCTCCCCGACGCAACTGCTCAAAAAGCATGTGTTGCTCCTCCCTGTGAGACTGGGGTACATACTTCTTCAAGAAGATAGTGGAGAACTGCTGCTAGGTAAGGGGTGCTGAACCAACAGTCCTACACCTCTAAAAAGACTCCCACCAAGTGAAATCAGCACCAGAAAACTGAAAAGTAGCAAATGAGAGCCCACTGGTCTCCAAAATCCCAGCAGTACGCACCATCCTCTGGAACTTATTTAGAAAAACTTGGGCATCCTCGCACTCAGCACCACTGAATGTCGGAGGCTGTAGTCTACTAAACCTCTCCAACCTATGTTGCTCATCATCTGGCATAGCTGGGACCACGAAGCCCTGAACTGGAGCAATCGGCTGGGCTGGAACCGCCCCCGGTGTCTGCTGGCCTTGAGTAGCCTGCTCAGGTGTCGGGGCAACTGGAGTCTGACCTCCTCCCCCGGCCTGAGAAGTAGCGTCAACTGCCTGAGCAAGGGTGGTACACACCGTCAAGATCTGAGCCAAGCTCTCCTGAAGACCTGGAATAACAATAGGCACTGTCGGTGCCTGAGCCTATCCCGCTGGAGCATCTGCGGCAGGAACCTGATCCTGAATATTAGGGGGATCAACTGATACTTCCCTGGATGCCGCATGGGCTGGTCCCCTACCTCTACCATGGGCTCGACCACGGCTTCGACCCCTCACTGGTCTAGCTGGTGGTTTATTGCCCTGATCAGTGGCGCGAGTCCTCACCATCTGTGAGAGAGTGAAACAACAGAAGTTTAGATTTCCAAAACCAATCAAATGGCATGACAGAACTCAAGAAAAATGAGACTGTTCCTAAGGGTTATGTAGCCTCCCGAGGATAGGTACAGACGTCTCCGTACCGATCCGCAAGACTCTACTAAACCTGTTCATGACCGTCGAGTCCTATGTAACCTGGCCCAGAAACCAACTTGTCATGACCCCAAATTCCTAAACCGGTCGTGATGGCGCCTATAATGGAACTAGGCTAGCCAACTATTTCAGACTATCAATATATATATCATAATTTCCCAAAATTAGTAGATTTTAAAATAGCAGAATGAGATGAAACAAAATACACACTTCAGCAAAACCTGGAGTCAACTGTATGAGCATCTAAGACTGAAAAATATAATGTACAACATAGTGACTTGCTACAACAAAAGTCTGAGGTACAAAAGACCAAAAGAAACTATGATCTGAGGAAGGAAAGGAGGCGAGCTGGGGATGCTGAGCAGCTACCTCAATCCTCGAACAACTCCAAGCTCGTCCGGAAATCAACTAGTGAGATGGTCCGGTACCTGGATTTGCAAATACAGGTGCATGGAGTACCATGAGCACGCCAACTCAATAAGTAATCAATGTAACTAAAAACTTGAGTGTAGTGACGAGCATTTAAATCATGAAAATCCATATAATGAATAACAGTGGAAATGAATAAATCAAGGCAGGAATTCTACAATTCCGAAAATTTTATAAAACTCCGGTTTCCATTTAAAAATCTCGTATAAAAATATTTATCCAACATTTGTTATCAGAGGATCGGTGTAAAGAAGAGCGTAAATAGAATTTTCATAAAATATAAGCCCCTCGAGCACATTATCACTCACAATAAAGCCTCTCGGGCAAGCCTCTCAGTCTCTCGTGACTCCACTATTAGTAGCTCATGCTCTCACTTAACACTCGCACTCAGCAAGTACCATGAACACACACAACTGCTGCGGCGGGCAGCCCGCTCCACTATATACATATATATTGTTGTGGCGTGCAGCCCGATCCATACATAACATACATATATTACTGCGACGTGCAACCCGATCCATATAATAGTCGGATGCACTCACTGGGGGTGTACAGACTCCTGGAGGGGCTCCTTCAGCCCAAGAGCTATATCTGCTGCGGCGTGCAGCCCGATCCAATATGTGTACTGTTGCGGCGTGCAACCCGATCCATATATAACATATATTGTTGCGGCGTGCAGCCCTATCCAAATATATATATATATATATATAACCTATATTGATACGGCGTGCAGCCCGTCCCATAACCATCCTCACATACTCGGCGCTCGCCCTAACACATATATACTGCTGTGGTCTGCAGCCCGATCCATAGCTATCCTCACCTACTCGGCTCTTTGCCTGACTCATCCACCCTCACAAGCCACTCGTGCAGTTCATCTCAACACACAAGACTCAGCCTAAAATACAGATTTTTCAAAGCAGTATGATAACAATGACAATGACAACAAGTAGGAAACATAATTGAGTTCAAAATTTTTCTATTAGGATAGTGGTAAATTAGTGTAAAAGTACCTCTGAGGGTCTACACAGGTCGGCACAAGTCCCCAAACATGGAAAATACCCCTGAGGGTCTAAACACATCGGCACAAGGCCCAAACATGGCTCACAGCCCATAAACAGGTATAAACTTCTGAAAGACAGGATGTCATAAGGTTTCTAATTGAATACGCGGCTTAATAGTCGCTACGGGATGGACCAAGTCATAATCACTATAGGTGCACAGCCCCACGCTCATCACCTAGCATGTGCGTCACCTCATTTATCAACACAATATCAAATAACGGGGTGTCATACCCTCAGGTTTAGAGTTACAATCGTTACTTACCTCGAAACAACCCAAAAGCTACTCAGCGATGCACTTGCCCCTTGAATTGGCTCCCAAATGCTCTGAGTCTAATAAAAAATCAGATTAAGCATCACTATACGCTAACGGAACAAAACCCAATCGAAAGGTATAAATTTTTAACATAATTCTCGAAATTCGGCCAAATCCAAGCCCCGGTCCCATGTCTTAGAATTCAATAAAATTTACATCACTAGAATCCTCATCCTCCCACGATTCTATACATACCAAAAACTCCACAATCGGACCATAATTGCCTACTCAAATCACCAATAGAATTTCCAATTTTCCTCCCCATTTTTCCCAACTTTTTCCACTTTAATTCTTCAAATTACAAGCCTAATCTGTACAAAATAGCATAGAAACGAGTTATATAATCCGGGAACTTACTTCCACTGAAGGCCTTCGAATTCCCCCTTCAATTTCCTCTCAAACAAGCTCAACCCGCATGCAATAATGGAGGAAATGCAAAAATATTCGTGGAGGCACCAATTTATACTGCTCTGCCCAGTTAATCCGCACCTGCGGACAATTCCTCGCACCTGTGGACCCGCACCTGCGGTCCCAGGTGCGCACCTGCGAAATCCCACTAACAGTCCGAATTCTCGCACCTGCAGTCCATTTTCCTCACCTGCGGCTTCACAGGTGCAGCCAATTCTTCGCACCTGCGGACTCCTCCTGCCTAGCCTCTTTTCGCACCTGCGCATGGACCTTCGCACCTGTGGCTCCCCATACGCAGGTGCAGCCACACCAGTAGATTCACACCGGCAGCTATATGCTGCAAATTCCTAAGTCCGAACCTCTGCTAACCATCCAAAATCAATCTCAAGCCCCTCGGGACCCCAACCAAACATACCAACATACCCCATAGCATCATTCAAACTTATTCGAGCCTTTGAAACACCAAAAAAACACAAAAACACCAAAATTACATCAAATTCAAACCTATGAACTTTAAAACTTCTAAATTTCGCCAATTCAAGCCTAGTTCTGCACCGGACATCAAAACTTCATTCCGAACACACTCCTAAGTCCCAAATCACCTAACAAAGTTATCTGATCCATAAAATCCGCATTCTGAGGTCATTTACCAATAAGTCAACTCCCAGTTTGACTTTTCAACTATTAAGCTACTTTGAGAGGCTAAGTGCCTCTGTTCTCACCACGACCACTCCGAACCCAAACCAACCGACCCAACACAACATAAACAGGCTAAGTAATATACGATAAAAGTAGAAATAAGGGAAACGGGGCTAATCTCACGAAACGACCGGCCGGGTTGTTACACTTAATCTCTTAATTTTTTTGGGGATAATTCAATGAGGAAGTCTTGTTTGTCTTTGGAAGAAGCTAATATAGAATTATTACCCGAGGCTAATTAACATAAACTCGCTCATATTTGTTAAATCGTGAAATATATTGGATCGTTATTTGAGTGTAATTCCTCGTGCATCATACTTGTCGCCATTGATCATTTTAATTGCTTTCTAGGTTATTTTACTTTTTTGAAATTAGATATAAATATTTCTCAAAACATTTCTAAGTGTTTGTCTTAGCATAATAAGTGATAATTCTCTTACACGCCTAATCACCTACATATTGTTCTCTGTGGTATTCGACCTCGACTTAGAGCTGGGTAATTTATATTGCATGCGATAGTGTCCATTTACTTTTTAGTAGTAGATTTGGACGTCATCAAAATTTTGGCAATCCGGGGTATACGGTTTAGAAATTACTATTTAGTGTGTACTTTAATTTACGTCTCCTTCTATTCCATCACACTTTGCTTGCTTTGCTTGGTGTCACTAGGTAAACATGGGCGAGCCGGAAGAAGAAAATATTTTTGCGGATTTAGATGAGTTTATTGAGGATAGAAATGCCATTTTTCCTCAAAGAGTTGATGTTTCCACCTTCAAGGTGGAACACAGTCTAATCCTAATTCTCAAGGCAGAGGGATTTTTCATAAATTCCACCAATGATGCTCTGACATAACATCTCAAAAACGTCTTGGGTGTGTGTGTGATGCACAAGCAAAATCACATTTCATATGATGCCCTAAGGCTGAGGGTGTTCAAGTACTCAATAACTGGAGAGGCAAGGCAATAGATCCAAAATCTACCACCTAATTCCATTCATACTTGGCCCGAACTCGTCAAAGATTTCCTAGCTAAATGGTTCCCGCAAAGAAAGAAGTCCGAGCTCCGGGATAAAATTTTCTTCTTTTAGCAACTACCGGGAGAGCATCTACACGAGGCATGGGATCGATTCAAGCTATATCTAGTGAGGTCGCCGAATCATGTTTTTTCGGAAAATATCTTGTTGGAGAAGTTTTACATGGGCTTGGATCCTATGAATCAAGCCCATGCCAAAAATGCAGCTGATGGATCCTTTCTAGATAAAATATTTGCAAGGGTCACACAGATTCTTGACAAGATGGAAAAACACAATCAAGCTTGGCACTCGAAAGACACTGTGGGTGGAATTGCATATGGTACTCCTTCCTTGACCAACATGATTAAGGAGAACCAAGAAAGAGATCAAGTTATTGTCGGGCTTGCTACCAACATCAATGTGTTGACTAAGATGTTCACTGAAAGCCAAACAAAAAAGGTGAATGTTGTGTAAGATGTGCAACCCTTGTCAAATGAGGAGTACAGGAAAGAAAATTATGTAAACAACTCTCAAGGTGGTTACCAAAGACAATCCTACCAAGGTTTAGGACAACAAAACCAATGGAGGTCTAACCCGCAAGGGCAAGGCCATCAACAACGGCAAAATGATCAAGGTAGTTCAAATCAAGGTAATTTTAGTAACAACAACAAAAACAACTATTCAAATCGGAGTTCAAACCCCTATGTTCCACAAAAAGGGCAATATTCTAACTTTTCGCATTGGAAGGAAAGTTCTTCAAGTGAGTGAAAATTGGAAAACATGCTTGAAAAAGTATTGCAAAATCAAGAAAGATCCGACACTTCAATGAAGAACATGACCGAGCTTGTGGGTTCTCACACCGCATCAATAAAAAAATTAGAAATGCAAATGAGAGATCTATCAATGGAGAAAAATCTGAAGCAAAAGGGTACATCCCAAGTGACACAATGGCAAACCCAAAAGGTAATGGGAGTGGTCCAACTTCTTATTGTATGGCAATCAAAACTCGAAGTGGGAAAAAATTTCAAGGAGAGAATGAACAAGTGGTCGAAGTAGAGTATCTTGAACAAGAGGTTGAGGCACAAGTTGAGGTGCCAATTGTTGTTGAAGCTGAAAGACTCCCAAAGGAGGTGAAAATTCAAGAGTGAACCGTGAAGAGATTAAGGAGAAGGTAAAAGAGACACCAAAAGCTCTATCACCAATTCCTATACCTCCTCCTCCTATACCTCAAAGACTTGCTAGGAGGGTTGATGATAGCAAACATGAGAAGTTCCATGACATTCTCAAGCAATTATCGATGAACCTTCCATTTCTGGAAGCATTTCAAGAGATGCCGGGTTTTGCTAAGTACTTGAAGGATTTGATCACCAAGACGAAAACCACCAAGAATGAAGTGGTGAATGTAACTCACCGGGTTAATTCCATCATTGCAACAACCACCGTTCAAAAGAAAGAAGACCCGAGAGCTTTTACCATTCCATGCACTATCGGGTTGTGCAATTTTTCACGATCTCTTTGTGATAATAGGGCTAACATCAACTTAATACCTCTTGTTATTTACAAGCAAGCAGGGTTATTAGGCCTACTAGTACGAGGTTACAAATGGTCGATCGTTCAATAAAGATACCGGTGGGAATTGTTGATGATGTTTTTGTGAAAGTAGGGAAGTTCCTCCTCCCTGCTGACTTTGTTATCCTTGAATGTGTTGTTGATAACAAAATTCCCATCATCTTGGGGAGATCATTCCTTGCTACCGGAAGAGCACTCATGGCTTAGGAACAAAATGAGATCAAGTTCCGAGTTAATGACGAAGAGGTTACCTTTCAAGCAAGTAAGGGTATGAAATTGACACATGCATACAAAAGCATCTCAGTCATTGATATTGTTGATGAGGTAGAGGATGAAGTCGAGTTGAAGATGGAAGAAGAATGCCTTGGTGAGGCATTGGCGGCTATTTTGATAAATTTTGAAGGTGAAGACATGGAAGGATACATGGAATCGGTAAATGCATTAGAAGGTCTTGGGTCCTACACGTATGCACCAAAGAAACTTTCTCTTGACTTAGAGAATAGAGTCACTACTCCTGCTAAGCCTTCAATTATCGAGCCGCCACAACTTGAGCTCAAGCCACTTACACCGCACTTAAGGTATAAATTTCTTGGCTCTAATGAAACTCTACATGTAATCGTATCGTCTTTGTTGAATGATGTGCAAGTTGAACACTTGTTAAATATCCTGAGGGAGAACCAACAGGCCATTGGGCGGACAATAGTGGACATCCAAGGGATTCCCGTGCAAGAGAGCAAACCTAGCGTGGAGCATCAAAGAAGGTTAAACCCTTCCATGCAAAAGGTGGGGAAGAAAGAAATCATAAAATGGTTAGATGTTGGGGTTGTCTACCCCATTGCCGATATCCCTCGGGTGAGTCCAGTGCAATGTGTGCCAAATAAAGGAGGCATGATCGTGATTCAAAATGACAAAAATGAGCTCATCCCAACGAGGACGGTGGCAGGGTGAGGAGTTTGCATGGACTACCGGAAGCTCAATAATGCTACTTGCAACGACCATTTCCCTATGCCTTATATTTATCAAATTCTTGATCGGCTAGTGGGAAGGTCATTCTATTACTTCTTGGATGGCTACTATGGCTATAACCAAATCAACACCGCCTTAGAAAATCAAGAGAAGACAACATTCACATTCCCGTATGGGACCTTTGCCTTTAGTCGTATGCCATTTGGGCTATGTAATGCCCCAACTACCTTTCAATGGTGCATAACATGGTGGAGGATTTCCTATACTTTTCTGTAGTTGGTGACTCCTTTGAGAATTACCTTGTCAACCTTAGTCAAGTGCTCAAAAGGTGTGAGGAAACCAACCTTGTGCTAAATTGGGGAAAGTTCCACTTCATGGTGGAAGAGGGTATTGTTTTGGGCCACAAAATTTCCAAGAAAGGCATAGAGGTTGATCGGGCAAAGATCAAAATAATTTCCAAGCTCCTCCCCCCACTTCGGTAAAAGGTATTCGGAGCTTTTTGAGGCATGCTATTTTTATAGGCGTTTTATCAAGGACTTATCAAAAATTACAAGTCCCATGTGCAAGCTCCTTGAAAGACAAAAAATCTTGAATTGGATGAGAAGTGTCTCAAGCTTTTGAGGAATTGAATGCAAGGCTCACCATGGCACCTGTTATTGTCATACCTAATTGGTCTCTTCCATTTGAACTCATGTGTGACGCCAGTGGTGTAGCTATTTGGGCGGTACTTGGTCAACGACATAACAAGATCCTTCATCCTGTCTACTATGCAAGCAAGACACTCAATGACGCACAAATGAATTACAATATGATTGAGCAAGAACTGCTTGCCGTTGTCTATGCTTTTGAAAAAGTTTGGGCCTATTTATTGGGATCCAAAGTGATAGTTTACACCGATCATGTTGCTCTCCACTATCTTATGGTGAAGAAGGATTCTAAACCAAGATTGATTAGGTGGGTTCTTTTGCCACAAGAGTTTGACTTTGAAGTCTAGAACCTTCACTCATTGGTATGCCTACATTGCTAACATCTTGGTTAGTGACCTTATTCCCGATGAATTGGAATCTTATCAAAAGAAAGAGTTCTTGAAGGAGTGTAGGCAATACTATTGGGAGGAACCCTTACTATTCCAAATTTGTGCCGACAACATCATTTGACGTTGTGTTCCATAAGATGAGGTAATGCAAATTCTCAAAGCATGTCACGACTCCCCAGTTGGGGGCCATCATGGTGGAAATCGTACTACGGAAAAAGTGCTTGAATGTGGCTATTATTGGCCATCGATCTACCAAGACGCAAATCAAATGGTCAAAGCATGTGATCAATGTCAAAGACAATGGTCAATTTCTAGAATACATGAGATGCCTATGAACTTTGTAATGTAGGTCGAGATCTTTGATTTGTGGGGGATATATTTCATGGGTCCCTTCGTAAGCTCTTATGGCATGAATATATCTTGGTGCCAGTGGACTATGTCTCCAAATGGGTCGAGGCAATCACCTTTCCCAACAATGAGGCAAAGAGTGTAACTGTTTTCTTGAAGAAAAACATATTTACACGGTTTGGTACCCCCAGGGCCATCCTTAGTGAGGGTGGTTCTCACTTTTGCAACAAGGCTTTCATCGGGCTTCTCGAACAGTATGGAGTCAAGCACAAGGTGGCCAGGTTGATGTTTCCAATAGGGAGATAAAAAACATCCTAGAAAAAACTGTTAATGCAAATAGGACTGACTGGTCAAGGAAGCTAGATGATGCAATGTGGGCATATCGCACAACATTTAAGACTCCCATTGGCACCTCACCATACCTATTGGTTTTTGGTAAGGCGTGTCACTTGCCGGTAGATCTTGAACACAAAGCCATGTGGGCATTGAAAAAATCAAATCTTGACTGGGCCGAAGCTGCTAATCTAAGAATAACACAACTCAACGAGATGGAAGAATTTCGTCTTCATGCCTATGATAGTGCATCCATGTATAAGGGAAAAATGAAGTTTGTTCATGAAAAGAAGATTTTGAAGTGGGAATTCAAATCCGGTGACTTGGTCTTACTCTTCAACTCAAGACTCAAGTTATTTCTGGGAAAGCTCAATTCCAAATGGTCTGGCCTGTTCAAAGTTGTGAATATGTCTCCCTATGGCGCTATTGAATTGGAGTCTGAGGATGGGATTCGAGCTTTCAAAGTAAATGGCAAACAGGTCAAGCATTACCTCGGAACCATAGGAGAAAGGCACTTGGTAGAACGATTCGCACTCAAGGATAGTCCTACACCAGCCCCCACCACTGATTAGCCAAAATGGGGACAACATCGTCGTGCCGCGACGTTAAATCAAGTGCTTCTTGGGAGGCAACCCATGTGTGGTAACACTTTTTGGTTAGATTTTAATTTTTGTAGGTTTAGTTGTTTGTGATGAGTAGTTTGACTTGTGTGTTAGAATGCAGGTAACCCAAAATACAATGAAACAGGGTGCAAGGGCTGAGAAAAATGAAGGAAACCAGGACCTGCGGTCTGCGGCAACATATGCGGTCGCATAATGTCTTTGCGGACCGCATAGTGGTCGCAGACACACTCTAAAGAATATGCAGTTTTGGCCCTAAAAAATGCGGTGAGATTTTTCTTTCTGCGGCCCACATAACGATTATGCGACCGCAGAATCGATCATAAAGCGGATTTGCCTCATGCAGTCACTAACCCATCGCATAGCACATATGCAACCGCATAATGTGTTATGCGATGCACTTTTTCACCGTAGAACTACTAGGTATTAAAACCCTAACTCCCTCCACATTTCAGTCACACACTCACATTCTCATACATAGAAGCTCCGCACAACACAAAAGAGAAGATAAAATTAAAAAAACAAGAAAAATACCGAAAAACATTGGATCAACACCACGGAATCACGAAAAAAAGAAAAATAAATTGCAAAAAAAGAAGTCACTTGGTTCGTGTTTCAGGACGAATTCTTCGACTACTCTGCTATCTGGTATGTAAAATTCCACCCTTTCTCTTTCTTGATCACGTTGAAGAAGACCATGTGCTTGCATTCCCCTTCCCCTTATTCTAAATTCCTTATTGTGGGTATTCATATGTGCGTAATTTATTCGAGAATCATTGTTTAAGGAAAAATTTATGTTGTGGGTAAACTAGATCTTGGAGATTTAATCTACAAAATAGGAGTAGAGAATAGGGGTTGGAAAGTTTTTCTACGTACTAAGTGTGCAATGACTGAATTTAGCAGTTAGAAACTCTGTAGTGGACTGGGAAAACCTTTTGACTAAGGACGATGATCTTTGCGTTCAACATAACTGGCTTGCAGTCCGCAGAGTCATCGCAATTTGGTGCCCTAGGCAGGCTTATAAAAAGAACTTGTGTGGTTGGGTTCACGACCACAAAATCATTACTGCAAAAGTGTCGTGGACTGAGGCAGCTAAATGGCCATATCTGGTGAGCAAAATGCAACCAATTTGCGGTCACATAAGTTGTTCTGCTGCCACTTCAGTGACCGCATTTCCTGCTTTGCTTCTGAGCGATAGGTTTGCGGCTCGCAGAGTTGTTATGAGATCGCATAACTCATCGCAAGTACTTCTTGCTTCTTTTATTTTCTCTCAATATGTTTCCCATGATATATCAACTACTCACTCATTGGTTCATTGACATGAATGGCACCAAAGAAATATCTCGCATTGCGACCACCTCCCGCTAGAGGAAATAAATGGGTTGCTGCCCTGAGCCAACAAGCACAACAATCCAAACGCCCATGGCCTGAAATAGCCAGAAGCACATCTGAGCACTCCTCCTAGTCTGAAGAGGAGGAGGCACAGACTGATCTTATGCCATCCGTTGACCTCCATGCTGAAACATGCCAGAAAAGTGGTGAAGATCTCATGTTTCGGGTTCCCGATTCTTGGAACCAGTACAGAGATGGCTTAGCAAAGAGAAAAATGATTGAAGAGAAGCATCTAGGCTTGAACGGTTTAAAAGAACACTACCAACATGTTCTTGAAAATATTAAAAAGAGGAAATAGGAGTTCTTCACTCAAGTACCGGGGGAGTATAACGAGACGCTCGTCAGGGAATTCTATGCTACTTATGCTGCCTCCAGGAATGCTGAGCAGAAGAGAAACCATATATTCTTGTTGTCTATCCTAGTTTGAGGGGTCCAATTACTCTGTGATGATGCATCAATCAATGATATATATATATTTTTAGAATTGGGAGCCAGGCACAGCTGAATATGATGCAAAACTTGCTAATAAGGAGTCCGAGTATGCTTGGGGTTGCCTCCATCATAGCCAAGGGAACTCCATCCTGGATAGCTCCGTGCCAAAAGATTCTCAAGGGGGATCTCGTCTAGTAAGGCCAGTATTGGCTTAGTTTGGTCTGCTCTCGTCTAATGCCTTCTAGAAATGAAACCGAAATAAGTATCGAGAAGGAAATCCCCATTGCATGCATCATAACGGGTATCAAAGTTGACATGGGATAGATTATATTCCGTGAGATTGGAATCACAGCAAATTAAAAAGAAACATCGCTCCCCTTACCATGCTTGATCAGTGCTTTATGTAAAGCTGGGGAAGTTCCTTCTATCCCCAAACATGACCGTATCAAAAAAGCTGTTCAAGATATTGACATCACCCGGATCAATGATGCCGCAGAAAAGGTGATAGACAACCCACCAGAGTCTTCACTCACTCCTTTTACAGACTCAGCAGCACAATCTTCTCCCTCACTGCCTGAAACTCCTTCTGCATCAACCACCTCCACATCCACTCCCTGACCAGCCACTACACAACCACCTGCTTCCTTATCTGCACTCTCAAAGCATGGTCTACTGGCACAACATGCCAATGCCAAAGTAGACAGACTGACGAAATAACTTCCAGCTCTCATCCGACAAGCACTGGTTGTTACACCCCATATTTTCGTACGTGAAAGCACTCCATAAATAAATTGATGAAAACTCGAAAATGAGATGTTACATCCCGCATTTTTGTACGTTAAAATTTCATCGTAAGTCAATCGACGTAAGTTCAGGAATGAGATTATTTTGGGATTATAAGTATTATGCTACTTCAAACAAGTGATAAGTAAATTTGTGAAGGTGAGAGGGTAAGTGAATCGAAGAAAACAAGTTTCATTGAAGGTTGTCGATTTGAGATAAAATACGGTCCGAGCTACAATACCTGGTATTTATGGCTTAGTTCCATACAAGGTACCAATGACCATGATAGTACGGTACATAAAGTGTTTCAAGTAGTCTAGACTCCCCAAACTCTCCGCTCTGCGACTCAGGGCATCGGCCACCACATTGGCCTTCCCCGGATGATATAGAATAGTGAGGTCATAATCCTTGAGAATCTCCAACCACCTCCTCTGAAGCAAATTCAGATCCTTATGCTTAAGCAGATGCTGCAAACTACGGTGATCAGTTAAAATCTCACAATGCACTCCATACAAATAATGACGCCAAATCTTCAAGGCGTGGACAATAGCTGCTACCTCAAGATCGTGCACTGGATAATTCTTCTCGTGCACCTTCATCTGTCTGGACACGTAGGCAAACACCCTACCTTCATACATCAAAACCACTCCAACACCAACTCTCGAGGCATCACAGTAAACTGTATAAGAACCTGAACCTGTAGGAAAAATCAATACCGGAGCTGTAGTCAAAGCTGACTTGAGCTTCTGAAAGCTCTCCTCACACTCCTCAGTCCACCTGAACTGACCACCCTTTTGGGTCAATCTGGTCATAGGTGCTGCAATACATGAAAATCCCTCGACGAAATAGCAGTAGTACCCTACCAAACCAAGGAAACTGCGAATCTCAGTAGCTGATGACAGACTAGGCCAACTCTGCACTCCTCTACCTTAACCTGAATACCCTCACTGGACACCACTTGCCCCAAGAATGCTACTGAATCAAGCCAGAACTCACACTTCAAAAATTTTGCATACAATCTCTTCTCTCTCAAGGTCTGAAGCACAACTCTCAAATGCTTCTCATGATCCTCCCGAGATCGGGAATATACCAAGATATCGTCAATGAACACGATGACGAAAGAATCCAGATGAGGTCGGAACACACTGTGCATCAAGTGCATAAAGGCTGCTGGGGCATTGGTTAGCCCGAAAGACATAACCAGAAACTCATAATCACTATATCTAGTCCTGAAAGCAATCTTCGGGATGTCTGGCCCCCGAATCTTCAACTTATGATAGCCGGAATGCAAGTCAATCTTGGAAAATACCCTGGCACCCTGTAACTGATCAAACAAGTCATCTATATGAGGCAAGGGATACCGGTTCTTCATGGTAACTCTGTTCAGCTACCGATAATCAATATACATACGCATAGAACCATCTTTCTTCTTTACAAACAACACCGGTGCACCCCAAGGTGAAACACTAGGCCGAATGAACCCCTTATCTAGGAGTTCCTGAAGCTGCTCCTTTAATTCCTTTAGCTCCGCTAGTGCCATACGATAAGGTGGAATAGAAACAGGTTGGGTGCTGGCACCAGGTCAATACCAAAATCAATATCCTTGTCAGGTGGCAGGCCTGGCAGGTCTACAGGAAACACGTCCAGAAAGTCACAGACCACAGGAACTGAATCAATAGCAGGAGTCTCACCACTGATATCCCTCACAAAATCCAGATACGATAAACACCCCTTCTCAACAATAAGCTGAGCCTTCAGGTAGGAAATCACCCTGCTAGGCACATAATCAGAAGAACATCTCCCCTCAACCCTCGAACATCCGGGCATAGCTAAGGTCAGGGTCTTAGCGTGACAATCAAAAATAGCATGACACAGAGATAACCAATCCATGCCCAATATCACATCAGAATCGACCATGCTGAGTAACAGTAGGTCCACTCGGGTCTCCAAACCCCCAATAGATATAACATACGACTGATACACACGGTCCACAATAATAGTATCACCCACTACAGTCGACACATGAACAAATGTAACTAAAGACTCACGGGGCATATCCAGAAAATGGGCAAAATATGAAGAAATATAGGAATATGTAGAACCAGGGTCGAATAAATCCAAAGCATCTCGGCAACAGACTGAGAAAATACCTACGATCACTGCATCAGAGGCCATAGCATCTGGCCTGAGTCACATGAGAGTTTGGGGAGTCTAGCCTACCTTCTCAAAGGCATGAGTCACATATCTATCTAATGAAAGAGAGCAATTTTAAGTCTTAAAATCGTGATTTTCTTCAAATAAATTCATGTGTACATTATAAATAAAATGAGTTATTCATGTGTGCAATTCACGCTTTAGAGAGTGGCTGGCCGTGAGTTCTTCAAAGAGCAAAACAATTCCATACCAAAATTTGATAACGTTGGTTGTTGACTCTGTAAAGTTTGAATTGCAAATTCTAAGAGAATCGGTTCAGGTATGTTAAGGATATCCCTTCGTTTCCTTTGGCATGATCTATATGACACAAACAAAATGAGCAAAATACGCAACTTTCATAAATGACTCTATTCATAGAAATACTAGGGGTGTCTATATTCTTGATTCCCCATGTGAATTATTATTATATTTTTTCATGGGTCTCAGAGAAATACGTATTTGATAAATTTTATCCGAAAAGCATATTGATTTTATGATATTCCGAAAAATCTTGTAACGTATATCATATGCATTTTATGTATTTATACATGTACATTGACCCATGACCAGATGGCGTTATATACGCGTATATTGTATGTATATGAGATATGGGAAAAGGTTACGGGGTTATATACGCACCACCACCTGATCAGCTGGTATACATTGATGATTTGCCCACAGTGGCCGAAATGATATGATGGGATGCCCTCAGAGGCTTGATGATGTTATGAACACATATACCAATACATGGTATGACATTTATATGCATATGCATGACATTATAAAAGTGAAATGATTCACAGAGCTATGTAGACGTACATGTCGAGTCTTTTACTCCATGTTTCTCTTATGTATATTATTTACTGATTTTCATTCCTTACATACTCGGTACATTATTTTTAATGACATCCCTTTTGACTGGGGATACTGCATTTCATGCCCGAATGTCTCAATAGACAGGTTATGAGCCCTCCAAGTAATCTATCAGCTCAGCGAATGGAGTTGGTGTGCTCAATTTGCTCCGAAGTTGCTTGTTTGGTTAGTATGATTTATACATGTATTGTTTAGTATGGAGGGGCTATGTCCCGACCTTTATGCTAAATATGTATTATTGGAGGCTTGTAGACAGATGTCATGTACGTAGAAGATTGTATGGCCCTGTCGGCCTATATTCAGTGTACGAGTGGTTATTTTGGTCTTATAGGCTCGTATGTCTTATGTATAAGTTGGTATTCCATGTTACATTCTACTTATCTCACGACAGCCTCTCCGACTCAGTTATCTATGATAGTATGATACGAAAAGATACGTTATGTTGGTACTCGATTGAGTAAGGTAACGGGTGCCCATCGCGGCCCATCGATTTAGGTCGTGACAAAGAGTGTAGATCAATATTAAGGTGAATCAACAATGGATGGATAAGGGTTACAAAATAGGAGATGAGAGTAGGCTGTCATTCTTAAGATGAACAGTAATGAGGAAGCATTAAATCACTTAGATTTATACATATATTATAAGTAGCGAAAGAGTAACCTGGATTTTGGTAGCAGACCTCAGTAACGAGAAATCAAAGTAAGAGTTACGGTATAATATGGCCTACCTAGATGCAGTAAATTCATACGAATGGATAACCGGATCTATGAAATAAGATATAACAATATTCATATGTTCAACAAAGTATCGAGTGAAGAACTTCGTTGTACTTATAGATGCCCAGATGGACATCTTATTAAGCTATTTATATGTTCACAAAGTTACGCCTAGGGATTGGCTAAAAGTTGGAGAAAAAAGGAGAGAAGAGTCGCATAGGCGCACTTAAAAAGTCAGAGTCATGCATGCTGCATGATAAAAGATAGCAACAGTTACAAGATTGGAATGATTCTGACCACGAGTCGTGGTGTGAGAAAGAGGCCTAAAGGGGAGGGGGGATGCCCTGGCATTTGGGATTCATTCACAGAACAATTGCTTAGATGGCAAGAGGAGTACTAAAGTATTCGCAAGAGCTATGGGTTATGAGAATGATAAGTGCATCAGTCAACATTTGAGGACAAATGTTCCAAATGGGGGGAGTGATATTACACCCCATATTTTCGTACGTGAAAGTATGCCATAAATAAATTGATGAAAGCTCGAAAATGAGATGTTACATCCCGTATTTTTGTACGTTAAAATTTCATCGTAAGTTAATCGACGTAAGTTCGGAAATGAGATTATTTTAGGATTATAAGTATTGTGCTACTTCAAACAAGTGATAAGTAAATTCGTGAAGGTGAGAGGGTAAGTGAATCGAAGAAAATAAGTTGCGTTGAAGGTTGTCGATTTAGAATAAAATACGGTCTGAGCTACAATACCTGGTATTTATGGATTAGTGTCATACAAGGTACCACATGATCATGATAGTAGGGTACATAAAGTGTGTCAAGTGAGTAGTATTTCAAGTAATTTGAGATAATTTTTAATTATGTGGGTAATTGGTTAATTATTGGGTAATGGGAGATTACCTAATTAATTAAGGAATCATTGGATAATTAATTAAAGAATTGGGTAAAATAAACCCTTCCCCACGTGGAAACAAGCCTCCCCAAGGAATTGTGACTCTTAAGGTATTATGTTATGTGGCAAGATTAGAGATGTGATATTTGGAAAGTCTTAAAGACATGATTCACATATCCATCTAATGAAAGAGAGCAATATTAAGTCTTAAAACGTGATTTTCTTCAAATGAATTCATGTGTACATTATAAATCAAATCAGTTCTTCATGTGTGCAATTCACGCTTTAGAGAGTGGCTGTTCGTGAGTTCTTCAAAGAGCAAAACAATTCCATACCAAAATTTGATAACACTGGTGTTGATTCTGTAAAGCTTGAATTGAAAATTCTAAGAGAATCGACTTAGGTATGTTAAGGCTATCCCTTATTTTCCTTTGGCATAATCTATACGACACAAACGAAACAAGCAAAATAAGCAACTTTCATAAATGACTCTATTCATAGAAATACTAGGGGTGTCTATATTCTTGATTCCCCATGTGAATTATTATAATATCTTCTGTTCATGGGTCTCAGAAAAATACGTATTTGATAAAGTTTATCCGAAAGGCATATTGATTTTATGATATTCCAAAAAATCTTGTAATGTATATCATATGCATTTCATGCATTTATAAATGTATATTAACCCATGACCAGATGGCATTATATATACATATATTGTATGTATATGGGATATGGGAAAAGTTTACGGCATTATATACGTACCACCACCTGATCAACTGGTATACGTTGATGATTTGTCCACAGTGGCCGAAATGATATGATGGGATGTCCTCAGAGGCTTGATGATATTATGAACACATATACCTATGCATGGTATGCCATTTATACGCATATGCATGACATTATAAAAATGAAATGATTCACAAAGCTATGCAGACGTACATGTCGAGTCGTTTAGTCCATGTTTCTATCATGTCTATTATTTACTGATTTTCATTCCTTGCATACTCGGTACATTATTTGTATCGATGTCCCTTTTGCTTGGGGATGCTGTGTTTCATGCCTGAATGTCCCGATAGATAAGTTATGAGCCTGCCAAGTAACTATCAGCTCAGCAAATGGAGTTGGTGCACTCCATTTGCTCCGGAGTTGCTTGTTTGGTTAGTATGATTTAGACGTGTATTGTTTAGTATGGCAGGGCTATGTCCCGACCTTTATGATAAATATGTATTATTAGAGTCTTGTAGACATATGTCATGTACGTAAAATATTGTATGGCCTTGTCGGCCTATGTTCAGTGTACGAGTGGTTATTTTGATCTTATAGGCATGTATGTCTTATGTTTAAGTTGGTAATTCATGTTGTATTCTACTTATCTCACATTAGCCTCTCCGTATCAGTTATCTATGATAGTATGATACGAAAAGATAAATTATGTTGGTACTCGGTTTAGTAAGGTACTGGGTGCCCGTCGCAGCCCATCGGTTTGTGTCGTGACACTGGCCCCTATCCAAACCTCAGTGAGTGTTCTTCAAAAACAACATCAATCTTATGAAGATCGCCTCAAGCACTTTGAAGTTCTCCTTCAGAGGGCTGAGCGAGGTAAAGTTTGAGATGTGCCTCTACTCCAAAAAGATGTAATTGAGTTGAAGTCAGAGCTGCACAAGATGCAAAATTTGGAGTTTGATTTGATCTCACTCTTTCTGGAGGAAGGGAAGCAGGGAACTGGTACCTCCCACACTCCGAGCCTTGACCTTGATTTCACAAACCTCATGACAGCTCCGGTGGCCCATGTTACTGAGTCTTCAAAAGCTCTGTACTAAGTCGTGCACATTAACATTCATTTAGAGGAGGAATCCAGAGGGTCTGAGGGGGAAACTGATTATGGAGACACTGAGGATGAGGAAACTGATGAGGAGGGATTGCGTTACGAGAATGATGATCAATGGGACAACAGAGGCAAAAAATTGCTATCTCTATAAATACACAGGGTGAGGAGGAAGCAGATGTGCAGATAGACATTGCACATTCCCTTGCATACATGCTCGCCAAGGCCACTCCCACGACACACAACCATCACTGGGTGAGGCTAGCAGCTCCCAGGTCCAAGACCAAGCTTCACAACAGGTGGAGCTTCCCATTCTGGTCTCAGACACCACCAGTACACAGTCTGAGGTTCCACCTGTTGCTTCCACAGTGTAAGCCTCCAACCCACAGCTGCCTCGGATGCTCCAGCCCCTCCTAGCGCCTAGTGCGCCCCAGGAAGCCCCTAAACTTTGCTCTTACTTTCTCAATGCATTGGGGACAATGCATGCTCTATGGTTAGGGTGGGGTAGTCAAATTTTTGTGTGAAACTTGTATATAAACTCTTTACTTTAATAGTGTAGATTTGTATATAGCAATGAATTTCCCTTGATTTTTCTTCCCCGGGTTCTTTCCAATGGTGTAATAGTAGAACCATGGCAGTAGCACAAAATGTTTTGACTTGTTTGGTGCTTTTGTTCTAGCTTCAAGCATGTGATATATTTTTATTTAATAAATTGCACCTTTCTAATTTGTAAATAAACAGTTAGTCATTCTTGCGAACTCGAGGCTCGCTCTTTGACTTTGTGCTTACTTAGAATTTCAAATATCATGTGATAAAGTTTTGAGTTTCCTTGTATTCACTTGAAGGCTGAAATTATGCCGAATCAAACAGTTCATGCATTGTGAGTGAGTTAGGATTTGTATAAATAGTGCATATGCTTAGTTTGTGATGTATAGAACTTGCCCAGTTGGTTTCTTAATGCAATTCTCAGGTTAATGATTGGGTGTTTAAATGATCTTAGGCTCTCTTTGTGCTTGCTAGCTAATGTTTGACCAAATTGACCTCCCTGGTACATTAATTACCCTAGTTACCCCCGTTGAGCCTTCAACCTTTTATTTGGCTACCACATTATAAACATTTACCCCTTTGTAAAATAATTCCCTCTTTTGAACCCATCCTTCCTTGAACGATTAAGAAAGAGGCTAAAAGCGTAAGTTGGGGGTATCGATGTTAAGTGAAAATTGGTAAGGTTGCTCATTGTGTGTAGAAGAAAAAGCCTCAAAGTTGTGTATATGAAGGTATTAAAGCTCCAAAGGAAAAACAAAAGAAAAATATTTGTATATATAAATAAAAAAAATAGTGTGGAGTCTGGTGAAAACTGAAGAAATACTTTGAGGTGGTTCTATGTCGGTAACTCGAGGTCAATAAGTGTTATGTGGTAAAGTGTATGTAGAGTTAAAAGAGGGTACATCCACTACATTCCCAAATATTCATCCAACCCGTCCCGAAGCCTACACTACAATTCTTTAAAAGTCCTTTGTGATCTACAACAAATTATTCCCGAGATTGCAGCGAGTTAAAATACGGGCAAGCATATGGACTGATACTAGTAACATTTAGCCTTGTAAATATTTGTTGAATTGGGGATTTTCTTTGTTATGAGCACGCATGAATTGCAAGATTTAGCATAATTTAAGTGAAGTAGGATACAAGTGCACACTTAGATGTGGGTAGCACTATGTCATTTTTCTTGAGGCTCGAAGTTTACAAGTTGATTGGTCAAATTGCTAAATGATCGTTGTCTTCCACGAATGGTGATTAAAAGAAGTTACATGTTGTTACCTGACACTCACCACCATCTACAATCAATGCTATTTTGTGATATGTCATAAATAGATTAGTATATAATAGGATGACTTTATTTAGTTGCTTCAGGACAAGCAAGAGTCTAAGTTAGGGGTGTTGATGTGTCGTAGAATTTCGAAACTTTTGATACTAATTACATAGATTTTTGCTCGTCTTTTAAATAATTTTTAGTTATTTCTTATGAAGTTTTGGTATTTTGTAGTATACCAGACTTGAAGAACCAATAACATAGAAGAGATGACAAAAACCCATAGAACTACAGAAATGCGACATGTTTGCAATCGCAAAAGTGATGTGCGGACCGCAAATCAACCGCAGACTGAAGCAACTATTCTAGTTTCTGAGAGAGGAATATGGGGTCTATTATACGATCACATAACGCTTGTGAAGACGACATAATGACCGCATAAGTAAAAGAAAGGATTTTGCGAGAGCAATTTTGCGGCATAGTCTGCGATTGCATAATCAACATGCGGAGTGCATAATGGTTCTGTGATGAACAACTGGGAAACTGGTCATGCAACTTTGTGGTGGATTTGCATTTGTGTGGACCGCATAATGACTCTGCGACCCGTTCTGTGGTTGCAGATGTGATCTGCAGGGGTATTTTTGTCAAAGTCTGACACCGACTTTTAGCCTACTATAAATAGATTAACTAGGGGTTTTGTGGGACATCTTGTCTGAAAAGGAGGCTACATTGAAAGAATTGAATACACCATTATTTTGGAAGCTTTTAAGAGAGAATCTTGTATCTTTGTAAGCTTTATGACTTTATTTCTTGCTTTGTTCTTGGATTCTAGTATGAGTAGCTAGTTTTAAATACTAAGGTTGTGGACCCTAAATGGGTATAATTTTAATGGGTGTTTACCATTGAATATATATATAATGGTTGGTTGGTATTTTATTCATTTCTTATGCTTCATTTAATGTTGGTGGTTGCAAACATTGACTGGTGCCATTTCACTCTATCTTTACTTGGAAAACTGGGTTAGGGTTTGGTAGAATTGAATAGCAAAAACTCAAGGCTCTAAACCTTGTTTAATAGAATCGCTTAGGAATAAGTGGGTTCTATTTGGCATATATTGGTTATCCTTATTTGCAAATCTTTTATATTTGGGAAAATCAAAAAGAGAAAATACTACCTAACTATTGGGAAATATTGGGTAGTCGTTTAGAAACAATTTGCATACCAAAGGACCTCCCATTAGAAATATATCATATTAGCACCGATAGCATTACATTCCATTGATGGGGACGCAGCCTTGCTTCCCTTAATAAAATTAGTTACATTATCACAACACCCTAGTTTTATTTATGAAAAATAATTACAATATTCTCTTTTAAGCTAACGGAGTAGGATTACGACTTAAGTCAAGTTTCACACTATTCAAGTAACCTTTTCACACTTATTCCTTGTCAGATTCGACCCCAACCTCGCTGGGTTATTATATTTGACATCGATCGCCTTACACCATTTATTTAGGTGTAATTTGAGTGTATCAGTAGCCTACTATTGTGGGGGAGCTGCATCTACCTGTCTATCAGGACCTGCAGCACGACATGCAGCATCCACAAATAAAAAGGACGTCAGTACGAATAAAGTACTAAGTATGTAAGGTAGGAAAATATAATTAAGAACAGTAATGTAAACATGGATATAGAATATACAACTTGTAACATCTGGGCACCTCTGAGGGGTACTAACATCAAATCCATGATACATACATATACACACACACACACACGGTTTGATGTAAGTAACATTACAAAATTTGGTTCTGAGGGTATGAAATATATATATATATATATATATAGACACACACACACGCACATAAACTTTCAAAACATATGCCTCTATGGGCATCATACTCAACATATCGTACCCAACCGTAATAGGCTCGGTAAAAACGTAATCGGCCATCATAAGGCTTGGTAGAATCGTACCCGGCCATATGAAGCTCGGTAAAACCCAACTAATCAGTGGTTGCACAATAGGTGACGTACCTGGCCGACTATAGCGCAGCTAGGTAGAGTAAAATAGATACATATATATAATGCAAGTTCATTGGAATCACATTCTGAACCTTTCAGAGTGACATAAGGTTGGTATCCTCCGTACACGTTATTAGGACTAAATCTTCATCATGAATATTATAAGAACCATGAAGTACCAACAACATTGATAACATAAGAATAAGAGAAGCAACATCAACATCAATTGTTCTATAATAAGGGAAATAATGTAAGTACTGCTAGCTTCTAAGAGTGAAGTATCTTTGGAAGCTCGTTCATTATTTATGTACAATCGGAGTCATGAAAAATAAGGAAAGGGATAGCCTCACATACCTTGTATATATTTCCCAACCTCAAGCTATGCAAATTTCACGACTCCTTAGTCTACAATAAGAGAAACGACACTATCGTTATCGTTTAAGCATCGTAACTATTATGTATCGACGACAACCTATTTTACGATGAAATGGATAGCACCTCCCCTATTTATATGACTTCCCACAAGTTAAAAAAACACAAAAATTCCCAAAAAACATCAATAATAATCATATTGAGCCTCCCAAAATAGTCCACCAACCAACAACATTACTAACAAGTCTTTCGATATATATCTCACAAGTTCTAGCTTCAACGACTTAGCCGTAAATTGGATAATCTTAAATAAATGTAGGGTAATAGGTTCCTTACCTTTAAACAGAAAGGAAAAATCCAATTTGACCTTAATTTACCACTAAATATCCCTCCAATTCTGCCACAAGAACAAGGAAGCGAAACTAGCAATCAATTAGGGTCTTTCGGCACTACAATCACTTTAGAAGACTTGAAATCACCTAGGGTTGATATTAAACTTGAGGGAGTATTTTACAGAACATAAACCACTTTAAAAAGCCTCCCACACAAGCTGGAACAACACAATCAGCAAGAAGAAGAAGAAGAAGAAGAAGAAGAAGAAGACGAAGACGAAGAAGAAGAAGAAGAAGAAGAAGAAGAAGAAGAAGAAGAAGAATAAGAAGAAGAAGAAGAATAAACTTACTAGCGCCACGGGATTCTCGATACTTGATTTGTGTTGTTTGCCCTTTGTTTGGGTCTTGGATCATGAGAGAACCTTGAGAGAGTGTTTTTAGGTTACTAAGGTACGAATATACTGAAAAATAATGACTTAAAACCGGGTTGAGGCATCTTATATATCCATATGTCTCAACCATCTATGTGGGCCCCATAGAGAGATGTTTGGCGCAGTCTCGCAAAAATGCGAATATCTCTCTACTACGAGATTTTATCGACGAACTTTTTAATGCGTTGAGAACTTAACTCATATATCTTCAATTTGGTGGGTATATCACCTCTTAATTCCAAGTAAAATTGGAGAAAAACTTAGTAAGATTTGACCTAAAGTTTAAGTAAAATTATGAACGCAAGTTGCAACAATTTTTGTCAACTTTTGTTTCATAATTCGTTTGACTCCAAGACTTATGATACAGATATTATATGATTCAAATACCTTAAAACATTACCTCTTGGGAATATTTATCACCTCTAGTTTTACCCAAAAATACGGGTTACAACATCCTTGATTCGTTTAACTTCTAATACTTGTTAACCACTCTTATACACCCTTATATCGTTTAAGACCAATAGGATTAACTTCTTTTCATCTCAAATATAATCTCTTCTCGGATTTACGTCGACTAACTTATGGCGTGATCTAATGTACACGAATATGGGTTGTAAAACCCTCCCCCCTTAGGATCATTCGGGTTTATGGGTAGTCTAACTCATCATGGATTCCGACGTAAATTTGCAGTTGAGTCCCTATAAAATGTACACTAGCCAAACTTGCAACCAGTTAAACCCAACATATGGCCTCACAAGGATATACAAAGTATTATGGATATGTACATTATCTGCATATCACCATTTTGTATTAAGGAAGAGTATTCTCAAGCTATTGCTTACCTCATAGAGTTGTCTCACCTTCTAATGAGTCCTGCGTTCCCACGGCATCCTCGTTATCTTCAATCTGGAACAGGTAAAGGTATTTAGACTTCATATTCTCTTTTGCTTCCCATGTCATTTTCTTCTGTATTTTTGTTCCTCCACAACAATTTGACGGAAGCTACATCCTTTGTTCTTAGCTTGCGGACTTGTCGATCTAATATAGCCACTGGAACTCTTCATATGATAGATCTTCTGTAACTTGTACATATTTGGTAGGGACGACCCGAGAAGGGTATCCAATATGTTTCCTCAATACAGATACATGGAATACAGGGTGGAAAAATTCCAATTCGCAACCTGTCCAATTCGTCGAAGAATTTTGTATGGCCTGATATACTATGGACTCAGCTTACCCTTCTTCCCAAAATGCATAACACCCTTCATCGGTGAGAGCCTCAGGAAAACCCAATCACCAACCTCAAGTTCTAGATCACGACATCAGACATCAGAATAAGACTTTTGCCTGTTTTGTACCATCCTCAGTCACTCTTGTATCACTTCCACCTTCTCAATGGCTTGGTGAATCAAATCTGGCCCATATAATTCTGTTCACCAACTTCGAACCATTTAACTGGTGATCTATATCTCCTCCCATACAGTGCCTCGTACGGAACCATTTTAATACTGGAATGGTAGCTATTCTTGTTGGCAAACTCTATAAGTGGCAGATGGTCATCCCAATTCCCCTTGAAATCTACAACACATGCTCGTAGAATATCTTCAAGTGTCTGAATAGTACGTTCAGCCTATCCGTCAGTCTGCGAATGGAATGCAGTACTGAGATTCACTGTGTGCCTAAACCCTTCTGAAAAGACCTACAAAGTTAGTCGTAAATGTAGCTCCTCGGTCTGGTATAATAGATACGGGCACACCATAAAGCCTAACAAACTCCTTAATATACAACTTCGCATAATCTTCAACCGTGTATGCAAGGCCCCATAAACTTTACCTAGAAACCCGGTACTTCGCGAGGTCAAGATTAGATTTATGTGTTTTGATAGTAGAAAATTCTTCGCGGCGAGCATGCTTGCCGCGGTTCGGACTTTTTGGAGTAAAGTAAAATGTTTTAAAATGAGTGTGTTTCTGCGGCCTATTATGTGGTTGCATAATCACTCTACGGACCGCATAATGGCCACAGAGTGAATCAGGAAGCTGGCCAATTTTGAGGCCAGTTATGCAGTCGATTATGCGGTCACATAATTATTATGCGGACCGCATATTGATCGCATAATAACCCTGAGTTTTTGCGAAGGGAGTTCTCCGGTACAATATGCGACCGTAGAACGACTATGCAGACTGCATAGTGGTCACATACACGGTCAGCTATTTCAAGTTTTGAAGCTCATTTATGCGGCATCTTTGCAGACCGCATATCTGTTACGCGATCGCATAACTATGTCGGGGCACCATTTTTGTCATTTTAAAACCAGACCCTATACCATTAAAATACCCCTTCCTGATCAGTTAAAATCATTTTTCTACTACATTTTAGAGTGAGAGAGAGGGGTTTTAAGGAGAAGAAGCTAACTAACACCCAAAATCCATCAATTTGTGTTAAGTCTTCGAAGAGTATCAAGAAAGCTTTCACATTGCAGGTAAGAATCTAAGCTTAACCCAACAATTTTTGAATATCTTCTAAAGATGAGTAACTACTTAGATAATTCATGGGCTTGGGGTAAATTGTCTTGCATGCATGGGTGGTGAGGGGGCTTAGGATCAATGTAGGCTAATAATGGCTAAGGGTGGGGAATGGGCTGGTATAATCTACCATAAAAGAGCCACCAGACCTTAATGAACACATATTGTATGATAAAATGCTCAAGTGAGCTAGAAATTATGATCGATTTCATAATCTTGGTTCCATATGTCACCTTACCAAATAGATTGAGATTGCTATGAGTTCCGGATAATTTTAGAGCCTAAAGAAGCGCAATTGAGGTATGTATGGCTAAAAAACCCTCTTCATAGATATCGGACCCCCATGGTGCCCCTACGATTTGGCGTAAGTTGTGAATCTTGACTGATGTGGTAGATGATAGGTAACGTGCTTGTGTAGTAAAGTCTATGTGTAACTTGCATTCAAAGGCTCCCCATCATGATATGATTGTTACTTAATAATGTATTGGAGTCGTGGAAAATGTGTTAAATTGCCATAGAAAGTGATAGTCCCTACATGCCCATGATTCATGTTGTTCTCGTCCGTACTTAATGTTTGCACTACACGATTTGCTGATGGAATTGGTAATAATGTGAAATGGGTGGGAAGGAACTTGAATTGTGAGATGCGGCCAAGTGCCAATAATGAATTAATAAATGTGGCCACTAGCATTTACCGAATTGAATATGTGCATGAAATGAGAGATGAGATTATTGAAAAAATTTAAATGTCTTGAGTAAGACAGCCTAGCCGATCGGGACGAGATCGGACACCATGCCACACACATGGTGGTAGTGTGATATGAACTAAATTTAAATTGAACCAGGAAGTTGTATTATGGATACATGTCTCCAAGGGAGACGGCCTAGCCGGTCGGGTCGTGATCGGACTCCGTATAAAAGTACGGTGGTAGTGTGGATGATAAGAGGGTAATTATGGCGATGGCCAATTTAAATTATGATTTCTCTTGATGGCTTAAGTGATTTCCTATGTTCTCTTGATTTAATAATTAACTTTCCTTGCATTTTATTGATTTATTTTCTTTTCTAAGAAGATGGGTTTTAAGTTATACATACTAGTACTATTCGATGGTACTAACACCCCTTTTTCCAGGGGCGCTACATATTTGAATAGATGTAGGTGATCCCATAGCAGACAGTATAGGTCGCAGCTAGCAGCATTTCCTCTCCTCGGTAACTTTGGTGAGCCCCTTCTCTTCCAGGGGATGGAGATGTTCTTATTTTTTTTTTATCTTACATGCTAAGATATAGCCGGGGCCTTGTCGCTGGCGTTTATCACAATTATCTTTTGTCTTTATATAAGGCTGCGTAGACATTATGGTGGGCCGAGTAAGGATTTTGGGGGAAGTCTGTGAATTGTGTTTACGCTTTTGATTTCTGTTTCATCAAATTGTGATATACATGCGCTTTAACCTTTTAACGATGTACCTAATGAATCGGCTTAGTAATGCACTTAAGGTCTTCCCCATTGTCTAAGTGATGAAATCATTTTTCCACTGGATCGCAAGTGAGTCGGGTAGATTGTGTCTAACAGGCTTGCTCGACCAGGTCCACTCGGTTGAGTGTCGGTCGTGTCCCTCAGATTTGGGGTGTGACAAACTTGGTATCAGAGCCTAAGGTTTAAAGTGTCTTAAGATGTCTCGGATCCGTGTCTAGTAGATCCCTTCTTATCGGTGTGTTGTCGACCACATCTTAAATTAGGGGGCTACTTGGACATTTAGGAATGATACCCTTCTTTGTTATTCTATATTGTGCGATAGAGCAGAATGTGAGGTGTTTCCCCTTTTAACTCGTGCATTGTTCTGACTTTCAGCTAATGGAACCTAAGAAGAAAGCAATAATTGGCCAAGAAGCCAATGCCACCCCAAGAGTGGATATTAACCCTTCATTAGATGGTGCGGGAGAGGAAAATCTCCCAACTATTTCCCTTCTTGATTCATCTGCACCGGAACAGACCGCACCAACTCCTACATCTACCAAGGGTGAAACGATCCCTGCTACTGATATTCCGGTCCCACATCCAGCCCCAGCCTGTGGCCTTAGCGTTAATAATGAGGACCTCAGGGGAGCCATACAGATGTTGACCTAGATAGTGGCTTCCCAAGCCCAGAGATCAAACATGTCACCCAACCCTTCTGGCTAGCCAAGAGATTCTACTGGTTCTAGAGTGAACAGATTTCTTCAGCTAGATCCTCTGGTGTTCACGGTTGCAAACCCCGAGGAGGATCCCCAGGACTTTATTGACGAGATGCATAAGACCCTTAGAGTTATGTGTGCAACCGAGACAGAGGGAGTGGAGCTAGTTGCCTACCGTCTGAAAGGGGTGACCTATTCATGGTTTGAGTTGTGGGAAGATTCTCGTGAGGAGGGGAGTCCTCCGGTGACATGGAGTGAGTTTTCGGATGCCTTTGTGGATCATTTCCTGCCTGCTGAAACTAGGGCAGCCCCTACAGCGGAGATCAAGAATCTAAAGCAAGGTAGTAAGAGTGTGTGGGAATACCACATGGAGTTTGCACGACTATCCAAGTATGTTGTTCACATGTTGCCTACTATGGAGGCCAGAGTTCGTCGGTTTGTTTAGAGACTTGGTTTTTGACTATCAATAAGGCTTCTACAACTGCCTTGAATTTAGATATGAATTATGGGAAGATGGTGGCATTTGCTCAGGCCACGGAGAACCATAAATTGACGAATATGATGGAGCGAGAGGGTAGAAGCAAGGCCCGATCAGCAGGCAACTTCGAGGAGTCGTCTAATGGTAGGAGAACAGCTTTTAGGGGAGGGTCACCAGGGTCATCCTAGTCTGTTGCACAATCCTCAGCCAGTGCACTGTCATCAGGGCCCAGACAGTAGCAACACTGGAGTCATTTCAGGCCCGGTCAAGGCAGCAGGGGACCCCACCAGTAGGGTCAGCTAGGGGTGGTGCACAGAGTTCGGGAGGACCTAGCCGATTCTATGATATGAGTGGTCGATAGAGTGAAGAGGCTTCTCCAGATGTCATCATAGTATATTAACTGTCCAATCTCATGATGTATATTCTGTCATTGATCCCTGATCTTCCTTGTCTTATGTTACTCCTTATGTTGCTATGAGTTTTGGGATAGAGCCGGAACAGCTTCATGAGCCGTTCTCTGTATATTTAGTCCAGTTGGAGAGTCTATTATGACCGCACGGGTTTATAGAGATTGTGTTGTCACGGTGCGTGGTCGGGATACCATGGCCGATCTCATTGAATTGACGATGGTTGATTTTGATGTAGTAATAGGGATGGATTGACTTTATTCATGTTTTTCCAAGCTCGACTACCGAATGAGAACTATGAGGCTTGAGTTTCCAGATGAACCAGTTGTCGAGTGGAAGGGGAATGATGTTGTGCCAACAGGTAGGTTTATTTCTTACCTTAAGACCGCGAAGTTGATCAAGAAGGGGTGTATTTATCATCTGGTTTGAGTTACGGACACCAATGCCGAAGTGCCTACTCTTAAATCCGTGCCAATTGTAAATGAATTCCTTTATGTCTTTCCGGATGAGATCCCTAGGATTTCTCCAGACAGGGAGATTGATTTTGGGATTGATGTGATGCTAGACATACGGCCTATATCCATTCCACCTTACAGAATGGCGCCGGCAGAATTAAAAGAGCTAAAGGAACAACTGTAGGATTTGTTAGAGAAGAGTTTCATCCTACCGAGTATGTCCCCTTGGGGCGCACCGGTCCTCTTACTCAGAAATAAAGATGGATTGCTACGAATGTGTATTGACTATCGGCAACTCAACAAAGTCACAATCAAAAATAAATACCTATTGCCAAGGATAGACGATCTGTTTGATCAATTGCAAGGTGCTAAGTTCTTCTCCAAAATTGATTTGCGGTCCGGGTATAATCAATTGAAGGTAAGGGAGCAGGATATTCCGAAAACAATTTTCAGAACCCGGTATGGGCACTTTGAGTTTCTGGTAATGTCTTTCGGGCTGACAAAAGCCCCGGCAGCTTTCATGGATCTTATGAATCGAGTCTTCAATCCTTTCCTCGACTCCTTTGTGATAGTGTTCATTGACGATATTCTTGTGTATTCTTGGAGCCAAGAGGATCACGCTGACCACCTCAAGGTTGTTCTGCAGACTCTTCATCAGCACCAGTTGTATGTGAAGTTCTCAAAATGTGAATTTTGGCTTGAATCTGTTACATTTCTGGGACATGTCATCTCCGGAGAAGGAATAAGGTTGATCCTCAAAAGGTTACAGCAGTAAAGGATTAGCCTAGGCCTACCACTCCGACAGAGATTCGCAGTTTCTTGGGTTTGGCCGGGTATTATAGGAGATCTGTTGAGGGGTTTTCCACTCTTGCTGCTCCATTGACTAAATTGACGCATAAGGTGGTCAAGTTTTAATGGTTTGATGCTTGTAAGAAGATCTTCTAGGAATTGAAGTCAAGATTAACAACTACGCCATTGTTGACCCTACCGGAGGGTACAGAAGGTTTTGTGGTATATTGCGATGCTTCAAGGATCAGTCTTGGGTGTGTATTGATGCAACATGGTAAGGTTATAGCCTATGCTTCAACGTAACTTAAGAATCATGAAAAGAACTATCCAACTCATGACTTAGAGCTTGTAGCGGTGGTTTTTGCACTAAAGATTTGGCGGCATTATTTGTATGGGGTCCACGTGGATGTATTCACGGATCACAAGAGCCTTCAGTACATTTTCAAACAGAAGGAGTTGAATCTGAGGCAGAGAAGGTGGCTTGAGTTGATCGAGGACCACGACATCAATATTTTATATTATCTGGGGAAGGCTAATGTAGTGGAAGATAATCTCAGTCGAAAATCCATGGGTAGTTTGGCTCATTTGGAGGCTTGTCAAAGGTCGTTGGCCCTGGAGGTTCACCAGTTAGCTAGTTTGGGGGTTCGTCCTGTGGACTCTAATGAGGGAGGAGTAATTGTGCAGAATAGGGCAGAATCGCCACTTGTGGCAGAAGTCAAGGAAAAGAAATATGATGATCCATTGTTAGTACAACTGAAGGAGGGGATCCAAAGACACAAGACCTTAGCTTTTTGTCTTAATATGGATGATGGTACATAGCGATACCAAGGGCGACTATGTGTCCCAAACGTGGATGGTCTTCGGGAAAGAATCATGGCAGAAGCTCATACTTCTAGGTATTCCATGCATCCAGGGTCTACGAAGATGTATCATGATCTCAAAGAAGTCTACTGGTGGAATGACATGAGAAGGAGCGTGGCGAACACTTCCTACCATTCAATTTGGGTGATCGTGGATCGACTCAAAAAATCAGCACACTTCCTACCAGTTAAAGCCATCAACACCGCAGAGCATTATGCCCAACTATATATCAAGGAAATAGCAGGCTCCATGGCACTCCGGTTTCCATTATTTTCGATCGAGGGGCGCAGTTCACAGCTAATTTCTGGAAGAAATTTCAGCAAGGTTTGGGTACGCAGGTGAATCTTAGCACGACTTTTCATCTGCAGACTGATGGGCAGGCAGAGCGGACTATTCAGACACTTGAGGACATATTGCGTGCTTGTGTTCTTGATTTCAAAGGTAGTTGGGATGACCATTTTCCCCTCATCGAGTTTGCTTATAATAACAGCTTCCATGCTAGTATACATATGGCACCATTTAAGGAATTTTATGGTAGGAGATGTAGATACCCCATTGGGTGGTTCGAGGTCGGAGAAACTGAACTGATAGGGCCAGACCTTGTACATCAGGCTATGGAAAAGGTTAAGGTCATTAAGGAGCGGTTGAAAACTGCTCAGAGTCGCCAAAAATCTTATGTGGATGTTCGTGTTAGGGATTTGGAGTTCAAAGAAGATGATTCGGTATTCTTGAAGATGTCCCCCATAAAAGGTATTATGCGGTTTGGAAAGAAAGGCAAATTGAGTCCGAGGTATGTCGGGCCGTATAGGATCATTCAAAGGATCGGTCTAGTAGCGTACAAGCTTGAGCTACCACCCGAAATGTCTTCGGTGCACCAGGTATTCCATGTGTCTATGTTGAAGAAGGTAGTGAGAGATCCATAAGCTATTGTACCAATAGAGACCATTGAGGTTAATGAGGAGTTATCATATGAAGAGCTTCCCGTTGCCATTCTTGATAGGTGTAAAGACCCTTAAAATTTTATGGATAAAAATAATTCCCAAATAGGTCCCCGTGTTGTTATAACTGTAGAATTCTTAAAATGGACACTTTTTGAGTAAAAAGTACCCCCGGGACCTAAAGAATAAAATTTTCCAGATTTGTGCAGGCCTGCGGTCCACTATGCGATCGCAGATCAGGTATGCGGACCGCATAGTGGTCGCATACTTGGACAATTTGCTGTCCATTTTGAGGACAGCTATGCGGCCTAGAATGTGATCGCATTTCACGAATGCGGGCCACATAGTTGTCGCATTTTTGCACCTTGACTTTTACGGAGGGGGTTTGCGATCACATAACAGGTATGCGGACCGCATAGTGGTCGCATACTTGGGCAATCTACTTTTCTTTTTGGCCCATTTGAGAGCCATTTATGCGACAGGAATGCGGACTGCAAAGAAGGAATGCGATCGCATTCCTGATCGCATTTCTGCTTCGGGACTGTTAAATTTCTAATTTTATACCCGACCCCCAGTTCATTAAAACACGACCCACGTTATTCCTAATTCTAAGTTCAATTATGACACATTGTGAACTAGATTGAAGGTGCTAGAAGGTCCGGCAAATTGTGGTAGAAATTAAGGAAAAATACAAAATCAAGGTATGTATGGCTAACTTTAATTCTTGTAGAGCCATTTTGTTGGTGTCCGAGCACTCGGTATGAAATTCTTGCTTGAGCATATGTGAATTGATTGCCCTGTTGTGTCGAGGTGTAAGACTTTGTTCTTTGAATTTCTTAGTCGATTACCATTTTATATGAGCTTGTGAAATTGTGATTCTTTGTGCTTATTCTATCATGTACAAAGCTCATTAAATGTTGAATACATCGTTATGAGAAGATGTGCTGCAAAATGAAAGAAATGATAATGAATCAAAGTGTTGAATGTATCTAAGTGCTAAATATCGTGTAGTAATAATGGAAAGGAAACGGGGGATAAACTAATTGAGCTATATGTTGATGGCATACCGTATATGACTCATTGTTTGATAAAGATTTCTATGGCCTTGATTTCATATGGTTATTTGGTCGTTACAAATGAATATCCTTGACGATGAGAATCTTTGTGATTGAATTGTTGGTTGATGTTGCTATTAGTTTACATTGTTGAGCGTATCAAAGTGCTAAAGGCTGTGTAGCAAATGATGGAAATAAATATGGACTGATTTTATTGAACTAAATGATTGTGGCAACACCATATATGAATTACTGATTGGTAAGGATCATTGTGTCTTGATTTCACATAGTTATTAGTTGACATGAACTTATTTTATTCATGATGAAGATCCTTGTGATATAATTGTTGGTGGTTGTTGCTGTGAAATGTGATTGTACGGTGGGATCGAGTTGCACGCCGCAACAGAAATTGTAAGGTAGGATCGGGTTGCACGCAGCAACAGAAATTGTAAGGTGGGATCGAATTTCACGCCGCAACAGAAATTGTAAGGTGGGATTGGGTTGCACTCCGCAATAGAAGTAATAAGGGTGTAATGTGATTGTGAGATGGAATTGGGTTGCACACCGCAACAGGAGAAATAAGGGTGTGATCGGGTTGCTCGTCGCAACAGGGGAAACAATTGAAATAAGAAACTGTGGAAACCTCATTTGTGATTCTCTGTATCTCTGTGTAATATTTGTTTGGGTTTATTTAACTGCCTCATATACGTGCATTGCTTGATTTTACATAGAGTAAAGTTTGTTTATACATACTAGTACTATTCAATGGTACTAACGTCCCTTTTTACGGGGGCGCTACATCTTCTATATGGATGTAGGTGGTTCTATAGCAGGTAGCTCGGTTCGCCGTTAGTGGTACCTCCTCTTCATCTCTCTAGAGTCCTGGTGAGCCCCATTTCCTCTCAGGGCCGTGTGTAGTCTATATCATCTCATTTTGTATATTTTATGTCTTTTAAGGTATAGCCGGGGCCTTGTTGCCGGCAAGTATTGTGTAAACTCCTAGTACTCTAAGAGGCTCTGTAGACACTGTGTGGGTTATATGTATTTTGGGTAGTAGTTGTAATTATTCATAATCTTGGTTCCGTGTTGGAAATGTTGTGCTTAACTTGTATATTTTGGGGTTATTAAATGTTGAAGTTTTAAAAGAGGAAAAATGGAAATTTGGTCGTCAATTCATATTAAATTTGTATATTGTGCACGGGGTAACGCATTGGGTAGGAAAGGCAATCCAGGTCTGCTTGACCGGAATCATTCGGTTAGGTGCCGGTCTCGTCCCTCGATTTTGGGGCGTGACAAACTTGGTATCAGAGCTTAAGGTTTTAAAAGTGTCCTAGGATGTCTCGGAGCTGTGTCTAGTAGAGCCCTTCTTATCGGTATATTGTCGACCACATCTATAATTAGGGGGCTGCATGGACATTTAGGAAAGTACCCTTTTATTGCTATTCTATATCGTGCGATGTGGTGAAAGGTGAGGTTGCCTATCTCTAACTCGTGCATTGTTCCAATTTTTAGTAAATGGCAGCCAAGAAGAGAGCCCGACTCAGCCTAGAGGCCAATGCCACCCCAGGAGTGGGTGAATTCTTTACCTGATGGTGCGGGTGAGAATGATTCCCCGACCCTGAATCTGCTTGACTCTTCCATCCCATGCCAGGATATTCCTATTCCTGCTCCAGCGGAGGGTGCTACAGTCCCTCCTGCTGATGTTCCTGATCCTTCCTCAGTCCCAACTTCCGGTCCCGGTATTTCTGATTGGGACCTCAGGGGAGCTATTCAGATGTTGACTCAGCTAGTGGCCTCCTTGGCCCAAAGATCACATGTTTCCCCTGCATCCTCTAGCGAGCAAGGGCATTCTTCAGGTTCCAGGGTCAACCAGTTTCTACGGTTAGCCCCTCCAGAGTTCACAGAGGCTGATCCTCAGGATTTCATTAATGAGATGTGCAAGACTCTCCGAGTTATGAGGTCTACTGAGACAGAGGGGGTTGAGTTGGCTTCTTATCGTCTGAAGGGAGCCGCATAATCGTGGTTTGAAATATTGGAGGTTCCCTTAGAGAGGGGAGCCCTACGGTGAGGTGGGAGGAGTTTGTGGATGCCTTTATGGATCATTTCTTGCCTGCCGAGATTATGGCAGCCCGTGCTACAGAGTTTGAGTCCCATAAGTAGGGCAACATGAGTGTGTGAGAGTATCATATGGAGTTTGTGGCTTTGTCCAAATATGTTGTTCACATGGTGTCTACTATAGAGGCTAGAGTTCGTCAGTTTGTTAAGGCATTTGATCCCTTGGTTATTAATGAAGCTGCTACAGCTGCTCTGCATTCAAATATGAACTACGGGAGGATTTTGGGATTTGCCCAAGCTACGGAGGCTCAGAATTAAATATAAGGATGGAGAGGGAGAGCAGTAGTAGGGCCCGGTCAGCGGGAAACCCTGGGAATTCAGTTGGAGGAGGGAGATCAGTCCTTAGGAGAGGGTCATCAGGTCCATCTCAGTTCTATGCTCAGTCCTCAGCCAGTGCACCGCCACCAGGGCACAGTTATCAGCAGGGAGGTCGCGTTGGACCAGGTTCAGACAGCAGGAGGTTCCATCAGTCGGGTCGTTCAGGTGAGAGTTCCAGCAGCAGCGGAGGGCCCCATGCCCTAAGTGTGGGAGGTTTAATTCTGAGCCCTGTTACTTGGACATACCAGTTTGATATAGGTGTGGAGTGAGAGGCCACGTTCAGCGAGACTGTCGTGCACCCCATCTGGGCACGGGTAGAGGCACTGCTCAGCTATCCAGTTCTTCAGCCGCTACATCTTCAGCACGCCCTCCAGCTCTATCAGGGCGCGGTGCAGCTAGGGGTGGAGCCCGGGGTTGAGGGGGACCCAGTCTGTTCTATGCTTTGAGTGGTCACCAGAGTGCGGAGGCTTCTCCAGATATTATCACAGGTATTCTGACTATTCAGTCACATGATTTTTATGTTGTTATTGATCCCGGGTCTTATTTGTCATATGTTACTCCATTCATTGCTTCAAGTTTTGGGATTGAACCCGAACAGCTTCACGAGTCGTTCTCTGTGTCGACTCCGATTGGTGATTCTATTACGGCCATGCGAGTCTATAGGAATGTGTTGTCACGGTACGTGGTCGGGATACCACAGCTGATCTTATTGAATTAGAAATAGTAGATTTTGATGTAATTATGGGAATGGATTGGCTCTATTCGTGTTTTGCTAAACTCGACTGCCGAACCAGAATTATGAGGCTCGAGTTTCCTAATGAATCAGTTATCGAGTGGGAGGGGAATATGTTGTGCAAAGAGGTAGATTTATTTCTTACCTTAAAGCCTCTAAGATGATCATAAAAGGGTTCATCTACCATTTGGTCCGGGTTGCAGATACCACTTCAGAGGTGCCTGCTCCCGAATTTGTGCCTGTTGTGAATGAATTTCTTGAATTATTTCCGGATGAACTTCCAAGGATTCCTCCAGATAGAGAGATCGATTTCGGGATTGATGTATTGCCAGATACGCAGCCAATATCTATTCCACCTTACCGAATGGCGCCAGCAGAATTGAGAGAGTTAAAAGAACAATTGAAAGATCTATTAGAAAAATGTTTCATTCAGCCAAGTGTGTCACCTTGTAGCGCACCGGTTCTTTTTGTCAGAAGAAAGACGGATCACTTCGGATGTGTATTGATTATCGGCAGCTCAACAAGGTCACCATCAAAAACAAATACTCATTTCCTCGGATAGATGATTTGTTCGACCAGTTGATAGGTGCTAAGTTCTTCTCAAAAATTGATTTGCAGTACGGGTATCACCAGTTAAAGATCGAGGAGCAGGATATTCCTAAGACTGCCTTCAGGACTCGTTATGGGCACTTCGAATTTTCGGTAATGTATTTTGGGCTAACCAACGACCCAGCAGCTTTTATGGATCTTATGAATCGGGTTTTCAAACCGTTTCTTGACTTCTTTGTGATCGTCTTCATTGACGATATCCTTATTTATTCGTGAAGTTAGGAAGATCATGCTAATCACCTCAGGGAAATTCTGCAGACTCTTCATCAGCACCAGTTGTATGCAAAGTTTTCAAAATGTGAGTTTTGGCTAGTCAGCTTTTTGGGCCATGTTGTTTCCAGGGAAGGGATTCAGGTTGATCCCAAAAAGATTGCAGCGGTAAAAGATTGGCCTACGCCAATGACCCCAACAGAGATTCGTAGTTTCTTGGGTCTAGCTGGGTATTATCGAATATTTGTGGAGGGATTCTCTACCCTCACCTCCCCATTGACTAAGCTGACGCAAAAGGCGGTTAAGTTTCAGTGGTCCGATGCTTGTGAAAAGAGTTTTCAGGAATTGAAATTGAGATTGACTACGGCGCTGGTGTTGGCCTTGCCAAAGGGTATATAGGGATTTGTGGTTTATTGTGATTCTTCAAGGGTTGGTTTGGGGTCTATATTGATGCAGTGCGGGAAGGTTATAACGTATGCTTCTAGACAGCTCAAGAATCACGAGAAGAATTATTCGACGCATGATTTGGAGCTCGCGACGGTTGTGTTTTCATTGAAAATCTGGCGGCATTATCTTTATGGGGTCCATGTGGACGTGTTCACAGAACACAAGAGTCTTCAATACTTATTCAAGCAGAAGGAGTTAAACTTAAGGCACCGAAGATGGTTATAATTGCTCAAGGATTATGATATGAATATTTTGTACCATCCAGGAAAGGCAAATGTGGTAGTCGACGCTCTTAGTCAGAAATCCATGGGTGGTTTTGCTTATTTGGAAGCATGCCAGAGGTTTTTGGCTCGGGAGGTTTATCAGTTGTCCAGTCTGGGGGTATGTCTTTCGGCCTCAGGTGAAGGGAATGTCGTGGTGCGTAACGAAGCGGGGTCTTTGCTTGTAACGGAAATCAAGGAAAAGCAATTTAGAGATCCAGCATTGGTACAGTTGAGAGAGGCAATTCTGAATCTTAAGACTACAGCATTTTCACTCGGCAATGAGGACGGTGTTTTGCGGTGCCAAGGGAGACTATGTGTTCCAGACGTGGATGATCTTCGGGCAAGGGTAATGGCAGAGGCTCACAATTCCAGCCCAGGTTCTACGAAGATGTATCATGATCTCAAAGAGATTTATTGGTGGAATGGTATGAAGAAGGGTGTGGAGTACTTTGTGGCTAGGTGTCCGAATTATCAGCAAGTGAACACCAAGCATCAGAGGCCCGGTGGGTTGACGCAGCTTATGGAAATACCAATGTGGAAATGGGAGATGATCAATATGGACTTTATGGTAGGGTTACCCTGCACTCAGTGCAAGTTCGACTCAATTTGGGTGATAGTGGATCGACTCACGAAATCAGCTCACTTCTTGCCAGTCAAGTCCGTCGATACTGCAGAACAGTACTCTCAGTTATATATCAAAGAAATAGTCAGGCTCCATGGCAGTCCAGTATCTATTATCTCGGATCGAGGGGCCCAGTTCACAACTAACTTTTGGAAGAAATTTCAGCAAAGTTTGGGTACGCAGGTGAATCACAACACAGTATTCCACCCACAGACTGATGGGCAGACAGAGTGGACTATTCAGACGCTTGAAGATATGTTACGGGCTTGTGTATTAGATTTTAAGGGTAGCTGGGATGATCATTTGCCGCTTATAGAATTTGCTTATAATAACGTTTTCCATGCTAGTATTCGGATGGCCCCATTTGAGGCATTGTACGGAAGGAGGTGTAGGTCTCCGATAGGATAATTCGAGGTTGGCGAGGCGGAACTGCTAGAACTGGATCTTGTGCACCAAGCCATGGAAAAAGTTAAAGTCATTAAGGAAAGGATGAAGACTGCTCAGAGTTGTCAGAAATCCTATGTGGACGTTCGTCGAAGAGGTTTGGAGTTTCAAGTAGATAATTGGGTATTCTTGAAGGTGTCTCCCATGAAGGGAGTGATGCGGTTTGGAGAAAGGGAAATTTAGCCCAAGGTATGTCGGACCATATAGGATTTCTAAAAGGATAGGACAGGTGGCCTATAGGCTGGAATTGCCCCCCGAGATGTAATTAGTACACCAGTGTTTCATGTGTCCATGTTGAAGAAGGTGATTGGGGATCCATCCTCCATTGTGCCGGTTGAAATTAATGAAGGATTTTCATATGAAGAGGTTCTAGTTGCTATTCTTGATAGGAAAGTACGTTGATTGAGGAACAAAGAGATTGCTTCTGTTAAAGTATTATGGCAGAGTCAACAAGTTGAAGAAGCCACATGGGAAGCGGAAAATGAAATGAAAGATAAATATCCCCACTTGTTTGAATAAGTCTGGTAGTGTTTTTGAAAGTTGTCATTCCTAAGCAATTATATATTGTGTTAAATTTTGTGCAAGAACGCTCCACTCCCCTAATTATCCTACTATTGTGACTTCTCAAACTTTGTGCCATAAATGTATACGTTGTTGTGATTAGTTGGATTATGTGCAACTCATTGTAATAGCTGTATTATATGCAACTCATTGTAATAGTTGAGTTCTATGCAAATTTGTGGAGTTAACCGAACTATGTGAGGCTTGTGGAAGTAATTGAATTACATGTAGCTTGTTGAAATGAACGGATTATGTGCAAGTTGATTGAGTAACTAGTAATGTGTGGAATTGGTTAAACATGTCTTTCGGGGGATATCTGATAGGTAGATAGGCCTAATTACAAAGGAAACTCTGGCAAAATTTTCAGGAAATATCGGAGTTAGTAAAAATTTGGGGTTTGGCTTATTTTGTGTTTTTCCTACTCTATTGATTCCCCGATCCTCATTCGAGGACGAATGATTTTAAGTGGGGGAGAATGGAAAGACCCGTAAAATTTCATGGCTAAAAATAATGCCCAAATAGGTCCCCGTGTTGTTATAACTGTAGAAATTCTTAAACCAGACCCTTTTTGAGTAAAAAGTACCTCGGGACCTAAAGGATAAAATTTTCCAGATTTTTGCAGTTCTGCGGTCCACTATGCGATCGCAGATCAGGTATGCGGACCTCATACTTGGACAGTTTGCTTTCCATTTTGAGGACAGCTATGTGGCCTTGAATGCGATCGCATTTCACAAATGCGGGCCGCATAGTTGTCGCATTCTTGCACCTTGACTTTTACGGAGGGAGTTATGCGACGCACTATTCGATCTCATAACAGGTATGCAGATCGCATATTGGTCGCATACCTCGGCCGTCTACTTTTCTGTTTGGCCCATTTGAGGGCCATTTATGCGACAGGAATACGGACCGCATAGCAGGAATGCGATCGCATTCCTGACCGCATTACTGCTTCGGGACTGTTAAATTTCTAATTTTATACCCGACCCCCAGTTCATTAAAACACTTACCCCATTCAATTTTAAAGATTTTCTGAACAAAATAGAGAGAGGGAAGAGAGAGTTATAGAGAGATAAAGTCCCAACTTCTTCAAAGTGATCATCCTTCATCATTCAAGCTTGGAACTAATCAAGTAGGACAATATTTTATTCACAATAAGAGGTAAGCTTCTACCCCATCAACCTTAATTTCCATATTTTTGTTAAAATGAAACATGGTTAGGTGAGTTCATAAAGATGGGGATAGGGATCTTGCATGCATGTAACCAACTAGTCATAATCTAGTAAAAGAAAATGGGTTAGAGTAATCTTTCACTAAAAAGAGGCCATTTAATCTAAAGGAATACCTAGTGTTTGATAGAATGCTCAAGTGAGTTCAAGACACGTTATTCCTAATTCTAAGTTCAATTATGCCACATTGTGAACTAGATTGAAGGTGGTAGAAGGTCCGGTGAATTGTGGTAGAAATTAAGGAAAAATCCCAAATCAAGGTATGTATGGCTAACTTTAATCCTTGTAGAGTCATTTTGTTGGTGTCGAGCACTCGGTATGAAATTCTTGCTTGAGCATATGTGAATTGATTGCCCTACTGTGTCGAGGTGCAAGACTTCGTTCTTTGAATTTCTTAGTCGATTACCATGTTATATGAGCTTGCGAAAAGGTGATTCTTTGTGCTTATTCTATCATGTGCAAAGCTCGTTCAATGTTGAATACATCGTTATGAGAAGATGTGTTGCAAAACAAAAGAAATGATAATCAATCAAAGTGTTGAATGTATCTAAGTGCTAAATTTCGTGTAGTAAATAATGGAAAGGAAATGGGGGATAAACTAATTGAGCTATATGTTGATGTCATAACGTATATGACTCACTGTTTGATAAAGATTTATGTGGCCTTGATTTCATATGGTTATTTGGTTGTTACGAATGAATATCCTTGACGATGAGAATCTTTGTGATTGAATTGTTGGTTGATGTTGCTATTAATTCCATTGTTGAACGTATCAAAGTGCTAAAGGCTGTGTAGCAAATGATGGAAATAAATATGGACTGATTTTATTGAATTAAATGATTGTGGCAACACCATATATGAATTACTGATTGGTAAGGATCATTGTGTCTTGATTTCACATAGTTATTGGTTGATATGAACTTATGTTCTTCATGATGAAGATCCTTGTGATATAATTGTTGATGTTTGTTTCTGTGAAATGTGATTGTATAGGATCGGGTTGCACGCCGCAACAGAAATTATAAGGTAGGATCGGGTTGCACGCCGCAACAGAAATTGTAAGGTGGGATTGGGTTGCACGCCGCAACAGAAATTGTAAGGTGCTATCGGGTTGCACGCCGCAACAGAAGTAATAAGGGTGTAATGTGATTGTGAGATGGAACCGGGTTGCACGCTGCAATAGGAGAAATAAGGATGGAATATGATTATGAGGTGGGATCGGGTTGCGCGCCACAACAGGGGAAACAATTGAAATAAGAAACTGTGGAAACCTCATTTGTGATTTTCTGTATCTCTATGTTATATTTGTTTGGGTTTTTTAACTTCCTCATATACGTGCATTGCTTGATTTTACATAGAGTGAAGTTTGTTTATACATACTAGTACTATTCAATGGTACTAACGTCCCTTTTGCCTGGGGGGCTACATCTTCTATATGGATGTAGGTGATTCTATAGCAGGTAGCTCGGTTCGCCGTTAGTGGTGCCTCCTCTTCATCTCTCTAGCAGTCCTGGTGAGCCCAATTTCCTCTCGGGGCCATGTGTAGTCTATATCATCTCATTTTGTATATTTTATGTCTTTTAAGGTATAGCCAGGGCCTTGTTGCCGGCAAGTATTGTGTAAACTCCTAGTACTCTTAGAGGCTCCGTAGACACTTTGTGGGTTGTATGTATTTTTGGTAGTAGTTATAATTATTCGTAATCTTGGTTCCGTGTCGGAAATGATGTTCTTATCTTGTATATTTTGGGATTATCAAATGTTGAAGTTTTAAATGAGGAAAAATGGAAATTTGGTTGTAAATTCATATTAAATTTGTATATTGTGTACGGGGTAACGCATTGGGTAGGAAAGGCAATCCAGGTCCGCTTGACCGGAATCATTTGGTTAGGTGTCGGTCTCGTCCCTCGGTTTTGGGGCGTGACAATAGGCAAGTCCGGAAATTGAGAAACAAAGAGATCACCTCCATGAAAGCATTGTGGCAAAACCAGCAAGTTGAGGAGGCTACTTGGGAGGCCGAGGATGAAATGAAAAAGAAGTACCCGCATTTGTTTGAATAGCCGTGTAGTAATTCTACGAAGTTGTTTACCATAAATTTTGTATCACTTGTTTCCGCTAAGGCAATATATTCCTTTTAGATATATGTTCCTTATGAAGCCTTGATTAGTGTCATTTTGTATGCCGCTGTATTATTCAATCATAAATGTGTTGTTAGAGCTATTAAGTAAAACTTGGTCCTCATTTGAGGATGAATGATATTAAGTGGGGAAGGATGTAAGGCCCCGTAAATTTTACCTAGAAACCCGGTACTTCGCGAGGTTAAGATTAGATTTATGTGTTTTGATAGTAGAAAATTCTTTGCAGCGAGCTAACTTTTTGGATTGAACAATATATTTTTGGAGTAAAGGAAAATGTTTTAAAATGAGTGCGTTTCTGCGGCCCATTATGCGGTTGTAAAATCACTCTACGGACCACATAATGGCCGCAGAGTGAATCACGAAGCTGGCCAATTTTGAGGCCAGTTATGCGGTCGATTATGCGGTCGCATAATTATTATGCGGATTGCATATTGATCATATAATAGCCCTGAGTTTTTGTGAAGGGAGTTCTGCGGTGGAATATGCAACCGCAAAACGAGTATGCGGATCGTATAATGGTCGCATACAAGGTCAGCTATTTCAAGTTTTGAAGCTCATTTCTGCGGCATCTTTGCGGACCGCATATCTGTTATGCGATCGCATAATCGGAGCACCATTTTTTTCATTTTAAAACCCGACCCTATACCATTAAAATACCCCTTCCTGATCAGTTAGAATCATTTCTCTACTACATTTTAGAGTGAGAGAGAAAAAGTTCTAAGGGGAGGAAGCTAACTAACACCCAAAATCCATCAATTTGTGCTAAGTCTTCGAAGAGTATCAAGAAAACTTTCACATTGGAGGTAAGAATCTAAGCTTAACCCAACAATGTTTGAATATCTTCTAAAGATGAGTAACTACTTAGATAATTCATGGGCTTGGGGTAAATTGTCTTGCATGCATGGGTGGTGAGGGGGCTTAGGATCAATGTAGGCTAATAATGGCTAAGGGTGGGGAATGGGCTGGTATAATCTATCATAAAAGATCCACCAGACCTTAATGAACACATGTTGTATGATAAAATGCTTGGTTCCATTTGTCACCTTACCAAATATATTGAGATTGCTACGAGTTCTGGATAATTGTAGAGCCTAAAGAAGCGCAATTGAGGTATGTATGGCAAAAAAAACTCTTCCTATATATCGGACCCCCATGGTTCCCCTACAATTTGGTGTATGTTGTGAATCTTGACTGATGTAGTAGATGACATTGTAATGTGCTTGTGTAGTAAAGTCTATGTGTAACTTGCATTCAAAGGCTCCCCATCATGCTATGATTGTTACTTAATAATGAATTGGAGTCGTGGGAAATGTGTTAAATTGCCATAGAAAGTGACAGTCCCTACATGCCCATGATTCATGTTGTTCTCATCCGTACTTGATGTTTGCACTACACGATTTGCTGGTGGAATTGGAAATAATGCGAAATGGGTGGGAAGGAACTTGAATTGTGAGATGCGTCCAAGTGCCAATCATGAATTAATAACTGTGGCCACTAGCATCTACCGAATTGAATATGTGCATGAAATGAGAGATGAGATGATTGATAAAATTTTAATGTCTTGGGTAAGACGGCCTAGCTGATCAGGCCAAGATCGGAAACCATGTCGCGCACATGGTGGTACTTCTCTATGAACTAAATTGAAATTGAACCAGGAAATTGTATTATGGATGCATGTCTCCAAGGGAGACGACCTAGCCGATCGGGTCATAATCGGACTCCGTATAAAAGTACGGTGGTAGTGTGGATGATAAGAGGGTAATTCTAGCGATGGCCAATTAAATTATATTGATTTCTCTTGATGGCTTAAGTGATTTCCTATTTTATGATTGAGGTGTTGCCTATGTTCTCTTGATTTAATGCTTAACTTACCTTGCACTTTATTGATTTATTTTCTTTTCTAAGAAGATGGGTTTTAAGTTATACATACTAGTACTATTTGATGGTACTAATGCCCCTTTTGTCGGGGGAGCTACATCTTTGAATAGATGTAGGTGATCCCCTAGCAGACAGTACCGGTCGCATATAGTAGCATTTCCTCTCCTCAGTAACTTTGGTGAGCCCCTTCTCTTCCAAGGGATGAAGATGTTCTTATTTTGCTTTTATGTTACATGCTAAGGTATAGCCGGGGCCTTGTCGCCGGCGTTTTTCACAATTATCTTTTGTATATATAGAAGGCTCTGTAGACATTGTCGTGGGCCGAGTAGGGGTTTTGGGGGAAGTCTGTGAATTGTGTTTACACTTTTGATTTCTATTTCATCAAATTGTGATATACATGCGCTTTAAACTTTTAATGATGTACCTAATGAATCATCTTAGTAACGCACTTGAATTTTTCCCCATTGTCAAATTGATGAAATCATGTTTCCTCTTATCGCAAGTGAGTCGGGTAGATTGTATCTAACAGGCTTGCTCGGCCAGGTTCACTCGGTTGAGCATCGGTCGCGTCCCTCGGATTTGGGGCGTGACAGTGTAAGTTGTCTTAACTGGAAGAAAATGGGTAGATTTTGTAAGTCGATCAACTATCACCTAGATGGATTCAAACTTACGATAAGAGCGAGGTAATCCAATAATGAAGTCCACATTAATATATTCTCATTTCCAGGTCAGAATCTCTATATTCTAAATCAATCCAACGGGTTCCTGATGCTCGATCTTTAATTGTTGACAATTAGGACACTGGGCTACAAATTCTGCAATAGACTTCTTCATGTTATCCCACCATACTGCTTCTTAACGTCATGATACATTTTTGTCGAGCCGGGATGGACGGAATAGCGGGATTCATGAATCTCAATCATAATCTTCTCTCACATTAGGCACACATAATCGGCCCTAGTATCTCAGTGCCCCATCTCCTCCAATATCAAAAGACGTAATTTTATACTACTGAATGCTCTCTCTCAATAATACTAAGGTAGGATCTTCATAAAGTCGTGCTTTTACCTCGGCTACCAAAGATGATTTTGATGTATTCTATACAGTAACACCCCCGTCATTAGAGTTTAACAATATGATTTTCATATTGGCCAACTGATGAATCTCTTTAGTCAGCCCCTGTCTACCTGCCTCAATGTGTACTAATTTTCCCATTGAGTTACGACTGAGAGCGTCTTCCACAACATTGGCTTTACCGGGATGGTACAATATCACGACATCGTAATCTTTCAGTAATTCAAGCCACCTATGATGCCTCAAATTTAACTACATCTGCTCGAAGATGTATTGTAAACTCTTGTGATCTGTGTAGATGTCAACATGGACGTCATATATGTAGTGTCGCCATATCTTCAAAGCATATATTACTGCAGTCAATTCCAAATCATGATTCGGGTAATTCTTTTCATGCTTCTTCAATTGTCTTGATGCATAAGCAATCACCTTCCCATGTTGCATCAATACGCACCCCAAACCTATAACTGAGGCATCACAATATACCACATAACCTTCTGTTCCTTCTGGGAGAGTGAGCAGTGGCACGGATGTCAATCGATTCTATAGCTCCTTAAAATTTCGTTCACAAGTGTCAGACCACTGGAACTTGGTACCTTTCTGTGTTAACTTAGTCAATGGTGTTGATATAGAGTAAAACCCTTCTACAAACTACCTGTAATATCCTGCTAGCCCCACGAAGCAGTGGACTTCTGGCGGTGTTGTAGGTATCGACCAATTCTTCACTGCATCGATCTTCTGAGTGTCAACACTAATATCCTCGTCAGATATCACATGGCCAAGACATGCTACTGAGTTTATCTAGAATTCACATTTGGATACCTTAGCATATAACTTACGATCCTAAAGGGTATGTAATACAATCCGCAAGTGACCCGCATGTTCCGCCTCTAAACGAGAATACACCAGAATATCATCAATGAATATGATCACGAACACGTCAAGATAGGGTCTGAATACACTAGTCATGAGATCGATAAGGCTGATAGGGTATTTATTAGCCCGAACAACATCACCAAGAACTCAAAGTGCCCCATATCTTGTTCGGAAGGACGTCTTCGGAATATCCTTCTCCTTAAGCCTCACCAGATGATACCTTGAACGTAAGTCAATTTTGGAGAAATACTTGGCACCCTGGATTTGGTCAAATAGGTCGTCAATAGTTGGAAGTGGATACTTTTTCTTTATAGTAACCTTATTCAACTGTCGATAATTGATACATATCCTTAACGACCCGTCTTTCTTCTGCATGAACAAGATAGGCGCACCACAAGGTGAACTTCTAGGCCTAATGAAGCCTTTATCGAGCAAGTCCTTCAATTGCACCTTCAACTCTCGCAACTCTTCCGAGGCCATCCTGTATGGAGGGAAAGAGATCGGTTGAGTATCAGGCAACACATCAATGCTAAACTCAATCTCCCTTTCAGGAGGAAGGATTGGGAGTTCATCTGGGAAAAAGTCTGTAAATTCATTGACCACTGGGATTGATTGTAGAGTAGGAGGCTTTGCCTCCGCATCCCTAATTCGGACGAGATGATAAATGTAAACTTTTGAGATTATTTTCCTTGATATGTAGTCCGAACGGTTAGTCAACAACTGCACCGCACTCTGCATATCCTGGTATGTAGTGCCAGACAGAGGAACTGGAGGTGTTGGGTGCCTCCTAATATCCTCTGGAGGAGACGGGGTAGATGAGGTATGAGGCGACATCTCACTCTAAGCCTCCCTTTGGCCTACTCTGCCTGGAGGCACCTGACTAGCACCCTCTCCCGCAGTGGTATCAAGTCGTCTACTAATCACTTGCTTCCTATTCAAAGTCATCGCTGAAAGAAAACAAGGTGAATATTAGAGACGAACACTTACGACTCAACTCTACGCACGATCTAGATTCATGAAGAAGGTAACAACCCTAGATGTCATGTAGCCTCTTGATTATAAATGTGGCGTGCTACACATCCATAATCAAGACTCTACTAGACACGACTCATAGACAACCCCTAGGAAAGACTTGCTCTGGTACCAAGTTTGTCACGACCCAAACTGGAGGCCATGACTGGCACCCAATCCATACTTGCTGAGCACAAATACACATTTTATCTAACCTTTCTTATTATCTATAAAGGCTAACGAGATTAATATAAATGGTAGAAATGAATCTTAAATAACCAACAATGACAAATAATGGCATGAACATATATAACATGGGCCGACAAGGGTTTCATGAAGCGATATATAAGGTACGAACTAACATACTGCCATGAGAGACTATACAACAAAAATCAGTCGATAATGCAATCCAAACTATACATGAGTTGACACATGTCTATGAGCCTTAAGGGAACATAAGTGCTGCAACATTGCCGGAACAGGGCCCCGACATACCCATAATGTCTATAACAAAATGCATACCAAGACCACGGCAAGTCCGGAGAAGGGATCTCTCCAATAATCGCTGAACCGGGCAGCCTATTGTCATGGATGAGTTGCGTCTACCTGTCTATCAGGACTTGCAGCACGACATGCAGCATCCACAAATAAAAAGGATGTCACCACGAATAAAGTGTTGAGTATATAAGACAGGAAAGCGTAAGTAAGAACAGTAATGTAAACAAAGGATAGTGAATATACAACATGTAACATCTGGGTACCTCTGAGGGCTACTTACATGAAATGCATGATCCTATATATACACACATACACACACATAAACTTTAAGAACATACGCCTTTGTGGGAATCATTATTAACATATTGTACCCGACCGTAAGAAGCTCGGTAAAAACGTAGCCGGCCATCATAAGGCTTGGTAGAATCGTACCCGGCCACGTGGAGCTCGGTAAAACCCAACTAATCAGTGGTTGCACGTTATCGTTTAAGCGTCGTAACTATTATGTATCGACCACAACCTATTTTACGATGAAATGGACAGCACCTCCCCTATTTATATGACTTCCCACAAGTTAAAAAAACACCAAACTTCCCAAAAAGTATCAATAATAATCATATTTAGCCTCCCAAAATAATCCACAAACCAAGAACATTACTAACAAACGTTTCGATATATATCTCACAAGTTCTAGCTTCAACAACTTAGCCGTAACTTGGATAATCTTATATACATGTAATTAATAGGTTCCTTACCTTTAAGCATAAAACACAACTCCAATTTGACCTTAATTGACCACGAAATATCCCTTCAATGCTGCTACAAGAACAAGGAAGCGAAACTAGCAATCAATTAGGGTTTTTCGGCACTACAATCACTTTAGAAGACTTGAAATCATCTAGGGTTGATATTAAACATGAGGGAGTATTTTACAGAACATAAAACACTTATAAAAACCTCCCACACGATCTGGAAGCAACACAAAAAATCAGAAACAACAAGAAGAACAAGAAACTTACTAGCATCATGGGATTCCCAACACTTGATTTATGTTGTTTGCCCTTTGTTTGGGTCTTAGATCATGAGAGAACCTTGAGGGAGTATTTTTAGGATTCTATGGTATGAATATACTGAAAAATAAATGACTTAAAACGGGGTTTAGGAGTCTTATATATATCCATATGTCTCAACCGGTTACGTGGGCCCCATAGAGAGATGTTTGGCGTAGTCTCGTAAAAACTCGAATATCTCTACGCTCCAAGATTGTATCGACAAACATTTTAATTCATTGGAAACTAAACTCATATATCTTGCATTTGGTGGGTAGATCACCCCGTAATTCCAAGTAAATTGGGAGAAAAGTTTAGTAATATTTGACCTAAAGTTTAAGTAAAGACGTAAGTTGCGACAACTTTTGTCGACTTTTGTTTCATAACTCGTTTGACACCAAGACTTACGATACAGGTATTATATGATTAAAATACCTTAAAACATGAAATCTTGGGAATATTAAGCAGCTCTAATTTTACCCGAAAATACGGGTTACAACATCCTTGATTCGTTTAACTTATAATACTTGTTAACCACTCTAATACACCCTTGTATCGTTTAAAACCAAAGGGATTAAATTCTTATCATCTCAAATATAATCTCTTCTCGGATTTACGTCGACTAACTTGCGGCGTGATCTGACGTACATGAATATGGGTTGTAACACTTCACGTTGTAAGCAAACCTAGCATGTGGTCGAACCAAATCCCACTTTCTATGTTTCAAATTTCTACCAAGTCCTCTCCATGTAATCTTTCTATATTGACTCTCAAACTTCAACTTACGATATGAAGTTATTGGTATAGAATTAACCAACTCCGTGTCTATCTTTGAGTTAAGCATGGAGATCAACGCTCTTCTTGGGAAAGCAACAATTGTATCACTCGTACACCAACAGCCAGTTTGATGATAGCCATATATATTTATGATTTTAAGACGTCTTGTTTCTCCAATATATGGACTCAAACTCTCCATTATCCACTCCTTTATAGGTAATTTTTCCTCTTGTTCTAGCATATTTTTATGGAATTTAGAGTTAACGCATATGTTGCCTTGTTTGAATTGATAAGTCAACAATCAAGTCAATATTGTGTTGAGCATCTCTAAAAGGTGGAAAGTCAATAACACACATAGTTGGGTTCGGATCATCATAAAACTTTGGTGGGAACTCCTCAATTAGTGGATCCAATGCTTGTTCCTTGTCTCTTTGATATTGCTCTTCATCAGCTTTGTCCTCTTCACGCCCCAGATATCTGAATATTTGTCATAATGGGCATGATGCCTTGGTACTCTTGTGCCTTGGTCAGCTTTAACCTCTTCCGCTCTTTGTGAATGAATTGGTGGATATAAAAGTGGTAGACATGGCGTTTGTAGGCGTTGCGGCGAATTTGGTAGTTGATATTGAGACACCAAACCTTCAACTAATTTAGTCAGATTCTCCATTAATTCCTTCAAGTCATCTAGTTGCACTTTAAGTTCTTCGTTGTCTCGTTCAAGGATTCTAGTTCTTAATTTATGAACTTTTAATTGAAGATCCATTGAAGAGTATCTTGAACTTGGTATTTTCTAGTTTGATGACACGATGAACCATGTAGAAAATCAAGAATTTGGACTTGGAACTTGTGCTCTGATACCAAATTGATGTACTTTCAAGGTGTTGCACCTGTCAAGTACAAATAAGAGAGAAAAACAAAAGCACCCCGCTAAAATTTTTCACAAAACTAGCGAAAGCATTCTTCAAACTCATGTTAGAAGAATGTAAGATGGAAAGAAACCTCACTCACAAGTTCCTCAATCCCGCAAGATGCAAGAAGCGTTGATTAAATGAAGAAGAATGAAATAAAAGATTAATCACGTTTTTGAAGCAAAAGCTTAGAAAAATTAATCACCAATATTTATTTTCAACATATTAAGCCCTTTAAATAGGCCTTAAAATGATTAAAATGGGTAAGGTTAAGGAAAACTAATCCTAATTAAACTAGAATAAGAATAAAGTTAAGAAAACTTATCCTAACTAAAATAGGAAAAAGAATTCTAGTAGGAATGGGATACCAACTAACAATCCTAGTTTGTCTAGAACTACAAACATAATCCTACTAAAACAAAAATTAAATTACTAGAAATAAGAAATCCCAATCTTTAAGGAAAAGAAATCTTAATCTTGGATGAATTCTTGAACTTCTTGAATTTCTTGAATTTTTAACTTCTTGATCTTGCATCAAGTGCCCCTGTTGATTTTCTCTATTTGTTGTACTGTTGTTTGTTGTTCCCTTAATATATAAGATTCTTGTTTTCTTTCATATCTTATCTGTTGTTTCTTGATTTCGTGTTTTTACTTTTTGTAAATTCTTTATTGTTGCATGATACATGCCAGATGAGCTTGCCTAACGATTTCAAAGTCAACATCATAGCATTGGAGTGTTTTAAAGGAGTTAAGATCAAGAAGGATATACTTATAATAATTGGCTACAATTAGCTCCTTAGAATTATTTTAGGAGTATTTCGGTCATTTGTAGCCAAATGCCCTCTCTAGTATAAATAGCCTTTTAGGCTTTTATTTTAAGTAGACTTGATGAATGATAAAACATGAAAACATGCAATTCTCATACACTTTCCTTATATTTTAATTAATGCATTTATGTTTATGCCTTTAATTCCTTTATTGCTTTGTTTATGCTTTCATTAGTGCTAAATTAGTTTTAGTTGGTGAGAAATTAGTAGTGTATGCTTAATTGCTAAATTACTTTATCCGGGTTTTCAAAAGTTTCCAATCTCTTGAGGGTTTTCATAGCTTAAGGTTAAAATTGATTGAGTTCATAGAGGTAATTAGGATTCGTAGTCTAATTGGTTCTTGTTCTTCCAATCAATTTTAGGTCTAGCTCTTATTGTTGATTCCGCGTATTTTTGCTATATTCGTATTTTCGATATGATTCTGTATCATCTTGGTATCAGAGTGGAGGTTTTGGATTTTTCTATCAATATTTGGGTCTTTGTTTTGATTATCATCCAATCTGAAAATAGAAAAAAAAACTGAAAATTTTCCAAAATTATAAGGCCCCGTAAAAATTTCAGAAAAACCCGAATTTTGTGGTGCTAAAGTAGGCATACGTTAATGGTAGTAGAAATTCTTCGTGGTGAGCTCGCAAGTTCACCGCGGTTCAAACTTTTTGGATTGTATAGTGCGTTAGAAAGATAAAGGAACATATTTTGCAGAAAAGGCATTTTTGTGGTCCACTATGCGGCCGCAGAATCACTCTGCGGACCGTAGAATGGCCATAGAGTGAGGCAGCCTTTTTGACCAATTTTGATGTCATTTTTGTGGCCCATTATGCGATCGCATAACTATTTCGCGGGCCGCACTTTGATCGCATATCCAGCTTCGAGATTTTTCATGTGGGAGTTTTGCAGTGCATTATGCGACTGTAGAACAGGTCTGTCGGCCGCAGACTAGTCGCAGACCGAAGCAGAAAAATGCCAGGGGTTGAGGGAAATTATGCGGCCCATTTGCGGATCGTAGAAGCATTATATGCGACCGCAGATCTGTGTCGGGGCTCCTATTTTCTCATTTTTAAAACCGATCCTATCTCGTTAAAACACCCACATTAGGCCATTTTGAACCTATTTTCTGATAGTTTAGAGTGAGAGAATGTATCCTAGAGGGAGAAAGTGATCTTCATCAATTATTTTTCAATTCTCTCTTAAACACATTGAGGATTATCAAGAGAGGCACCTAGGTCTTCTTCCCAAAGAGGTAAGCTTCTATCACCCCAGCTCTTAATTCCAAAATATAACTATAATGGTCTATTAATGAGATAATTCGTGGGGATGAGGGTGATTACCTTGCATGCATGTGTTCCTAAGGTATGTGGGGGAGTTGTAAATCAAACATAGAAAGTTGTAAATCAAAGATAGAAAAGAATGGGGTATGTGTTGGTGTAATCTTTCATCAAAAAAGGCCATGAAACCTTAATAAACACAAAGCATTTGATAGAATGCTCAAGTGAGCTAGAATTATTGTTGTTTTCTTAATTTTGGGTTCAATTTGTTATATATTTCTAAAATAGATTGAAGTTTCTAATTCTGGAACACCTTAAAGATTTTAAGAGGCTCGATTGAGGTATGTATGGCTAAACCTCCTTTTTCTTAGAATCGAACTCCCTGATGTTCGTGAAATTTGTGTAAGTCCCCAAATTGATCATACTAGAATTAACTATCCCAATGTGTTGTGTTAAATGATATATGTTCAATAAATTGCACTAAATGCTTATCATGCCATCTTGCTCTTCAAGGATATGCGTAAAAAGGTGGAGTATGTGTTAAGAAAGGTTAAGTCTTCATGTCAAAAAAAGAATAAAGGTTGTTATGCCAATTTGTATGAAAGACCTCTATGTGCTTAGGATTTTCCAAGTCTTTCCCTTATGTGAACAAATGCTATACATGATAGCCCTTATTGTTGCTGAAGATATTGTTATTGAATGTGTAAAAAGGGAAACTTGAACTGTAAAATGCGTCCAAGTGCCAAGAACGACTTAGTAAATGAGGCTACTCATGCCAATGTATCGAAAGATGGGAAATAAATGTGAAGTGAGATGATTGATTGAAAGGATGATGTCTCAAATGAGATGGCCTAACCGATTGGGCCGTGATCGGACGTCATGCCGCACACATGGTGATAATTGTGCTGGAAGTGATGATTGAAATTGTGGATATGGTTGATGTCTCAAATGAGATGACCTAGCCGATCGGGTCGAGATCGGACTCCGTGCAAGAACACAGTGGCATTATGGATCGTGTCACATGGCACTAAAGATTACCAACCTAATAAGATGGAAATTGCTTGAGAACTTATGTGACCCTTACTTCATGTTTTACTATTGTTTGAAGACCTAACTCATAACTGTTTTTCCCTTGTATTATTGTTCATTCTGTTGAGATGGTATTTTAGCTTTACATACTAGTATTATTCGACAGTACTAACGTCCTTTTTTCGGGGGGCGCTACATCTTTAAATGGATGTAGGTGGTTCTATAGCAGACAGTGTTGATCACAGCTAGTGGTGCATCCTCTTCTCAGCAGTCTTGGTGAGCCTCATTTCATCCCGGGGTCATGTATTGTATCTCTTGTGCATATTTTTACCACGTTTTGAGGTATCGCCAGGGCCTTGTCGCCGGCATTATCATATCAATCTTTTGTATCTCTCGAGGCTTCGTAGATGTTATGTGGGTTGTGTATGGGTGCTAGAAAGGTCAGAAAGATTATGTGTGTTTTGGATTCTTGTTCCACTAAATCGAAAGTGCATGTATTTTGGAAACTTAACTATGATGTAACAAAATGAAATGAAATGAATTAGTAATGTTTATATATATGATATTTCCACTGTTTAACTAATGGTAACGCGCCTTCTCTTGATCATAAGAGAGTTGGGTAGGGAGTGTCTAACAAGCTTGTTCAACCGAGTCCACTCGGTTGAGCACTGGTCACGCTCCTCGAGGTTGGGGCGTGACAAAAAATTGCAAGTTCATTGTTCATCCGATATTATTATCACTATTTTTTTGGTGTGTATTGTGCTAAAATTCGAATTCCTTGTTCTCTCACTAAGGATTTTGATTTTTAAAATTCCAATTTCTTCATTAACTTAGTTTAATTACCAATTCTGAGCTTGAAAATCACTACAACCCTAGGCGAAATTGGGTGTAAATCGATTGGGAGGTTGTTCGTCGAAGGTGGAGTTGGAAACTGCCTAATCTGAAAAATTAGGGTTTGAATTCGATTGGGTGTTTATGATACTAGCTGGAAACTTCATTTTGAAGCTAAATCTGAAGATTGGAAGTTGGTTTGACGAGTTTTGGTTTTAGGTTTTTGTTCTAATTGGTGTTGACAGGTATAATCTATAGCTTGGGTTCGTTTGCGATTGAAATTCGAATTGGTTTGGTCGAAATTTTCGGAAGACTATTTGAAGAAGACAAACTAGGCATTGTCGATTTTGCTGGTTGATCATTACAAATTGGTTGCTGGGGTTTGAACTTAAGGTTGTTGGGAAGTCATAGTTGAAATTTTAGCTCATCTGATAGAGGATTGAGCGAGAATCAAATTCCCTGTCATTGAAGCTCGAAGAACTTCGACGAACAGGTGTGATTTCTAGAATTGAGTTCTTGATGTTATTGCGTAGCCTATGCAACGTCTCTATGCATCGACGCTTTCACGACCCAAACTGATGGGCTGCGATGGGCACCCGGTACCTTACTTGACCGAGTACCAATGTAACTTATATTTCGTATCATACTATCATAGGTAAATGAAACGGAAAGGCTGTTGTGAGATAATTAGAATAAAGCATGAAGGAATACTCGACATAGGATGACCAAACATGTTATACCTACTTATACATATGATGCACGGGCCTATAAGGCCGGCATGATCCTTTATATACTCAAAACATAGGCCGACAAGGCCATACAATATTTCATATACATGACATGTGTCTACAAGCTTCTAAGAGTACATAATATCATAAAGGTCGGGACAGGTCCCCACCATACCAATCAATACATGCACTAATCATACTGATCAAATAAGCAACTAAGGAGAAAATGGAGCACACTAACACTTTCTGCTAAGCTAATAGCCTACTTGGAGGACTCTAACTAGCCTATCGGGACCCGCGGGCATGAAACACAGCATCCCCAGGCAAAAGGGACATCAGTACAAATAATGTACCGAGTATGTAAAGGATAACAATCAGTAAATAATACATATGAGAGGAACATGGAGTAAAAGACTCGAATGTATGTTTGAATAGCTCTGTGAGTCATTTAATATTTATAACACCAAGCATATGTGTATAAATTTCGTACCATGCATAGGTATATGTGTACATAACATCATCAAGCTTTTGAGGGCATATCATCTTGGCTGCTATGGGCAAATCATCAACGTATACCAGTTGATCAGGTGGTGGTTTGTATATAACGTCGTAACCTTTTTCCATATCCCATATACATATAGCATACGTGTATATAATGTCATCTGGTCATGGGTCAATGTACATGTATAAATGAATGCAATGCATGAGAAGTACGTCAATAAAATCTCTTGGAACGTCATAAGACCATTATGCCTTTGATTAATGTCATGAAATAAACTTCATCAATTTATGTTTTTCTGAGACCCATGAATAGATGATATAATCATAAGACCTATGGGGAATCCAGAGCATAAGAACCTCTAGTATTTCTATGAATAGATTCATTTATGAAAGTTGTGCATTTGCTCATTTCGTTTGTATCGTATTGATCATGCCAAAAAGAAAGAAGGGATAACCTTAACATACCTGAACCGATTCTCTTGAAAATCCCTCTAATACACGTTAATTGTGACAAAACACGTAATGGCGGATCGAAGTAGGGGAAAATTCGTATGATATTCTTGAGAAAGATTTCACCGTACTCCCTCAGAATCGCAAAATCTCGTTGCTATTATGCTAAAAAGTCTCGTAGAATTGTCTTTGGATGAATTTTTCTGAAGCCTTCTTTGAATTGTCGAGATTCAAAATGAATTAAAGAGGTCTCTTTAATCTTTTAGGTTGGGGCTCCACTTAGGATGAATAAGCCAAAGAATTCCCTAAATTTTGCTACCTTGCCTCATAACTTACTTAGTCACATTAGGCTTGATTAAGCCTTCATGCTTGCTGCCACGTTGAGGGGGTGTCCCCCTTAAGCTTTATCCATAAAATTCCATTTACAAGTTAATCTCCAACTTAAAAATCCATAATTATCCAATTATCCCCACAATTAAAAGTTATCTCAAATTACTTAAAATACTACTTACTTTTAACATGACTTATACACCTTACTATCATGGTCATGTGGTTCCTTGTATCGCACTAGTCCATAAATACGGGATATTATAGCTTGGACCGTATTTTATCTCAAAATGTCAAACTTCGACGAAACTCATTTCCTTTGATTCGCTTATCCTCTCACCTTCACTAATTTACTTTGTATACGGCCGAAATCGGAAGAGTCCGATTTTGAGGTCTCTGTTGCGCCGAGCCTGAGCTCGAAGAATGCCAAGTAAAGTTCGTTTTGATTCCAGAACATACACTTCGAGAAGGAACATCGAGGACCCTTCAAAACCTACCTCAAGGCAGTGCCAAATCGATGACAGTCAAGAAAAAGCGGGAAATTCCCAAGGACACAGGATTATGACGGATAGGATTTTTAAGAAATAGTACAACTCCGTACTAAACCGTTATACAGCTGTACCAATAGTATTCTTTGTCATAATTAGAAATGTACCATATTAGGGTTTTCCCCTCCTATATAAAGGGGACCCCAATTATTTGTAAAGAGACAATTCACCGCAATAGAACATTCTACTTAGCTTTTATCGTTTGACGTGCTCCATATTTTTTCTCAGCTTTATTGTTCTTCATTCATTTTTCTTCATTTATTGTTCTTCGTTTATTACTCTCCATTTATTTCTCTTAATCCACTGCTATCGATCGACCTCGTGACTCTCGAGACTATCAAACTCTAGGCCCCCAGCCTTTTTGACGACATTGGTTTGGCTATCATTTCTCGTTACTTACGCTTATCATTTCCTGATTATTTACTAGTATTGAAATAGATCACATATCTTTAGAACCACAAATCAAGTATAATTGTTAAGTCCATTTTTAAGGTAAACAGTTTGGCGCCCACCGTGGGGCCAAAGATAATAGTGATTATTTTGGTGCTAGTTTTTTGGTAACTCAAGTTATTCTTCAAACTTTTTCTTGTCCAAAGATTCTTTGATTTCTGGTCAAAATATTCCTAACACTGCAAACACATTGGAGCAGGGAAACAACGGTGTTGGAGAAAATAGTGCGGCAGCTTCAGGGGCCGGTGTACCACCGCTCAACCCTGGGGTAGCACCAGCTCCTATCCTAGACGACGTTGGTTCTCATGTTGTTGTGCACGTCTATTTGGGCACTGATATTGAAGGAAGAATACGCGGAGGGGTCCAACCCGATGCACAAAGAACACAGGCTCGAGATAAAGTTAGCCTACAAGTAATTTTTGAGATGTTGCAAGCACAACAAGTTGCTATTGCTCAGTTACAGAGTCAGCAATAGACTCCGAGCACAACAGGACCGAAAATAGCTCCTCGAGTTGAGCCATCACCAAGAAGATCGAGCAATAATGGGTTAGGAACAGATCCCACAATTATGAGGATGCTCGAGGAACTCACTAAAAGGGTCGAGTCAGGAGAAAAGAAGATAGAGGACAACGACAAGAAAGTAGAAACCTACAACTCGAGGGTTGACTGCATCCCGAGAGCACCTCCAGTATTGAAGGGACTGGATTCGAAGAAGTTCATGCAGAAATCATTCCCACCAAGCACGGATCCGAAGCCCATTCCGAAGAAGATCAGGATGCCTGACATCCCAAAATATAACGGGACCACAGATCCCAATGAGCATATTACCACATATACTTGTGGTATTAGGAAATGATTTAAAGGACGACGAGATCGAGTCTGTCCTACTGAAGAAATTTGGAGAAACCTTGTCCAAGGGGGCCATGGTATGGTATCATAACCTCCCCCCGAACTCAATAGATTCATTTTCCATGTTGGCAGACTCGTTTGTGAAGGCAATGTTGGTGATATAAAAGTTGCTACAAGGAAGTCCGATGTGTTCAAAACCAAACAAAGAGAGAACGAGATGATAAGGGAGTTCGTATCCCATTTCCAGATGGAGCGAATGGAATTACCACTAGTTTTCGATGACGGGGCAGTGCAATCCTTCAACCAAGGACTAAATGAATGAAGCTCAATAGCTTCAAAGCAGCTGAAGCAAAATTTGATCGAGTATCCCGCCGTAACTTGGGCAGATGTACATAATAGGTAACAATCGAAAATTAGGGTCGAGGACGACCAATTGGGAGCTCACTCGGGCTTGGTGTATCCAAGAAGTCTATTAGCAAAGGAATCAATAAATGCAGAAAGGGAACCGAAGCCGAATAAGGAGAGATACCAACCATATACCGAAGACCGAAGAAACGTTTCAAGGCGTAATATACCTCGAAATGATCAAAGGGTGGATCGAGGCCAGAGCTCCCGAGGACTCATGAGCAAAATTGGGTTCGACAGGCACTCGGGATCATTGGAGGTACCCCAATTGTCAGAGTACAACTTCAACATCGATGCCTCAGACATCGTATCATCCATAAGCAAGATAAGAGACACAAGATGGCCCAAGCCCATGCAGTCAGATCCTTCCCAGAGGAATCCCAACTTGATGTGCAAATACCATGGCACTCACGGTCATAGGACTGATGATTTCAGACAGCTTTGAGGGGAGGTAGCCCGATTGTTCAACGAAGGGCACCTTCGAGAGTTCCTTAGTGACCGGGCAAAGAATTATTTTTGAGAGAGAGATGTACATAGGAAGAATGAGAAGGAGGAGCCGCAGCACATCATTCATATGATCATCGGGGGAGTCGACGTCCCATAGGGACCCATATTCAAACGAACAAAAGTATCCATCACAATGGAGAACCGATCTCGGGACTACATTCCCTAGGACACCCTCACATTCAGCGAGGAAGACATCGAGGCCTTATAACAACCTCATAATGATGCACTGGTAATTTCTATCCTTTTAAATAAAATTCAAGCCAAACGTGTGCTCGTGGATCCAGGTAGTTCGGCCAATATAATCAGGTCGAGGGTCGTGGAGCAGCTCGGGTTGCTTGACCAAATCATACCCGCTTCTCGAGTCCTGAATGGATTCAACATGGCGAGTGAAACAACAAAGGGGGAAATCATCCTCCCAATCAACGTGGTCGGAACCATACAAGCCATCAAGTTTCATGTCATCGAAGGTGACATGAGGTACAACGCTTTACTTGGAAGTCCATACATACATAGCATGAGAGCAGTACCATCAACTCTTCATCAAATGCTGAAGCTTCCAACAAAGGATGGCATGAAAAAGGTGTATGGAGAGCAACATGCAGCTAAAGAGATGTTTGCAGTGCATGACTTGGCACCAGTATCGGATCCATCTACCTCGAAGAAGTCAAAAGGCAAACAGGTAGCTAAATAGCAATCACACCCATACCCTAGGTTGAGCCCGGGGGACAGGTGATCGATGAACAGATGGTCGAGGATGGAGAAGAAGACTTCCTCACCCCAGAGCCTTAGTTTCCCCCGAGGAATCAGATGTAACGAAGTACACTATCGAAGAACTCGAGCAGGTAGTATTGATTGAGCATCTTCCAGAACAAAAGGAATACCTGGGAACAGGACTAACCCCCGAACTCAGGAAAAAACTTAGTCAATTTCTTATTGATAACATTGATTGATTTGCTTGGTCCTATTTAGATATGACAGGGATCCCACTGGAGGTAACCACTCATCGACTAAGTGTCGATCCCAGGTTCAAACCGGTGAAGCAAAAAAGGATGCCTCAATCCGAGGTGAAGCATACATCCATCAAAGATGAGGTAACTAAGCTTCTTAAAATAGGATCCATTACGGAGGTAAAATACCCCGAATGGCTAGCTAACATAGTAGTAGTCCCTAAAAAGGGAAAGAAATTGAGAATGTGTGTAGATTACAAAGATTTGAACAAAGCATGCCCTAAAGATTCTTTCCCACTGCCAAACATCGACCGTCTAATTGATGCTACGGCTGGCCACGAGATCCTTACTTTTCTCGACGTTTACTCCGGATACAATCAAATTCAATTGAACCCGGAGGACCAGGAAAAGACTTCGTTTATCAAGAAGTATGGTACATATTGCTATAATGACGCATTTGCAGGCAACGTTCGATATCCTAAGAAGATACAACATGAAGCTCAACCCCGAGAAATGCGCTTTTGGAGTCGGCTCGGGCAAATTTTTGGGCTTCATGGTGTCAAATAGAGAGATCGAGATCAACCCCAACAAAATCAAAGCTATCGAGGAGATCACCGTGGTAAACAATGTGAAAGTAGTACAACGGCTAATCAAGTGGATAGCAGCCTTAGTTCGATCCATCTCGAGGTCATCGGATCAGAGTCGTCACTTTTTCTCCTTTCTCAAGAAGAAAAACAACTTCGAGTGGACTCCGAAATGCCAACAAGCCTTGGAAGAATTAAAACGGTATTTCTCGAGCCCACCTTTTCTCCATACCCCGAAGGAGGATGAAACAGTATACTTGTATTTGGCTGTGTCCGAAGTTGCGGTAAGTGGCGTGTTGGTTCGAGAAGAACAAGGTACGCAATTCCCTGTTTATTACATAAGTCGGAACCTGGGAGATGCTGAAACCAGGTATCCACACTTAGAAAAATTGGCTCTTGCATTATTAAGTGCATCTAGGAAGTTGAAACCATACTTTTAATGTCATCATATATGTGTGTTAACTACATATCCACTTTGAAACATCTTGTATAAGCCCGAATTATCGGGCCGATTGGCCAAATGGGTCATCGAACTTGGAGGGTACGATATCGAATATCAACCTCTAACGGCTATCAAGTCTCAAATTTTGGCAGACTTTGTGGCCGATTTTACGCCTACCATCATGCTCAAAGTAGAAAAAGAACTTTTGTTAAAAAGATGTACATCATTGGGGGTATGGACCCTCTTCACTGACGATGCCTCGAATGTGAAAGGGTCCGGGCTCGGTATAGTTCTAAAACCTCCTACGGGCGGCATAATTAGGCAATCCATAAAAACCTTGAAGTTGACTAACAATGAGGCCGTGTATGAGGCCATGATTGCAGGTATCGAACTAGCCAAGGGCCTAGGATCAGAGGTCATCGAGGCAAAATGTGACTCTCTTTTCGTGGTTAACCAAGTAAATGGAAGCTTCAAAGTTTGAGAAGACAGTATGCAAAGATACTTAGACAAGCTTCAAGTGACATTGCATCGCTTCAAAGAGTGGACCCTGGTCCACATACCTCGAGAACAGAATAGCGAGGTCGATGCACTCGCGAACTTGGGATCCTCAATTGAAGAAGATGACATAGTCAAAGTCGGTGATCGAAGAAGGCCATGCAGAAATCAACTCAACAATTCTAACATGGGATTGGAGAAACAAGTACATCGACTACTTGAAACATGGGAAGCTCCCTATGACCCAAAATAATCGAGGGCCCTTCGAGACAAAGCAGCCCGATTTTCACTCGATGAGAATGGAAAATTGTATAGGAGGATCTTCGACAGACCACTATCAGTATGCTTGGGACCGGGGGACACCGACTATGTGCTATGAGAAATCCACGTAGGCACTTTTGGAAACCACTCCGGTGTTGATTCTTTCGTTGGAAAGGTGATCGCAGCTGGGTATTACTGGATAGCATGGAAAAGGACACCAAGGAGTTCGTTCAAAGATGTGACAAATGCCAAAAATTCGCACCGATGATACATCAACCTGGTCAACAACTACACTCAGTCATATCCCCGTGGTCATTCATGAAATGGGGGATGGACATCATCGGCCCCCTACCAGCGGCACCAGGTAAAGCTAGATTCATCTTATTTATGACTGACTACTTCAAAATGGGTAGAAGCGCAGGCCTTCGAGAAGATAAGAGAAAAAAAGGCATCGACTTCATATGGGACCACATCACATACCGATTTGGGATCCCCTCCGAGATTACATGTGATAATGGGAAGCAGTTCATCGGCAGCAAGGTGAAAAAATTCCTCGGGCATCATAAAATCAAAAGGATCCTATCAAAGCCTTACCACCTAAGTGCAAATGGTCAAGCCGAGTCCACAAACAAAACTATCATTCAAAACTTGAAGAAGAGGTTAGAGAATGCGAAGGGGAAGTGGAGAGAAGTGTTGCCCGAAGTACTATGGGCGTATCGAACAACTTCAAAGTTGAGCATAGGGGAGACCCCGTTCTCTTTGGTACACGGGTCTGAGGCATTGATACCAGTCGAGGTTGGGGAATCGAGTGTCCGATTTCAGCAGGCCAGCGAGGACTCAAACAATGAGGCCATGAACACCTCCATCGAGATATTAGATGAAAAGCGCGAGGACTCACTGGTTCGAATGCCCGTTCAAAAACAAAGGATCGAAAGGTACTACAACAGAAGAACAAACCTTCAATACTTCGTAGTCGGGGACTTGGTTCTAAGGAAAGTCACCCTCAGCACTTTAAAGCCAAATGAAGGGAAGTTAGGCCCTAGTTGGGAAGGAAAGTACAGTATCCTCGGAGTGGTAGGCAAAGGATCCTACAAGCTTAGCACTATGGAAGGCGAACAACTACCAAACAATTGGAATATATCACTGCTCAAACGATATTATTGCTAAGGTATAAATTTTTGCAAGTGTCCAATTGGAGATATCGAATCACCCTTCGGCACGAAGACCTTGGGTATTAAAGCATGTGTTGCACTCTTTTTTCCTTAGATCGGATTTTATCCCAAATGGGTTTTACCAGCAAGGTTTTTAACGAGGCAACATCTATATGCTACCTAAGGAAAACTCAACAATTATTCTAGGCTTGCTTTCTATCAACCTCGAATACCGAAAAGTAATACCCTCGGAGGTTACTTTTTCAAAGAAAGCAAGTTATGCCGAAGAGGGCCTCGATAGGAGAATGTTGTAATAGGCCAAACGATCAAATGAACCGTGTCCATATAGAATAGTCGAGCCCCATGGAAAAACATGTACGCATGTATCGATCATTTGAAGAAGCATTCTTATTATATCAAAACACTTTGTGCCTCAAAGAAGTCCACTATTTTCATTAAACGACTCAAGGGCCAAATACACCTAAACACTCGGGGACTGTCTTTGATGGTTAACATATCGAATCATCAAAACCTCGAACTCATAAGACCCTTAAAAAGTCATACCCTCGATATTAAGTCCAAGGCTATATACTCGAACTTATAAGACCCTTAAAAATGCATATCCTTTATATTAAGGCCGAGGCCATCTCACTCGGGGACTAAAGGCTACGGCCAAATATAAAGACTACGGTCAGATAAAAGGCTACGGCCGAAATAATGTGGCTCGTAGACGTCTGACTTCCGCCATAAAACTAAAGTCCTTCAAAAACTTTAAAAAAACCGGCTAAATCACGCTACCCTCGGCATAAGCAAAGGGGCTTCGATAATATCAGCTCCGAACAATGTAAAGGCTTCGAAAAAATCAGCCTTCGAGAGAACCTCATGAGGTACTCAATTATCGCCACATATCGACTTGTAATCGAGGTTCCTATCAATCGAACCATCGAAAAGTCGAATGAATATAAAAACATGCCAAGGCATAACAAAATTTGTAAAAGTCTTTAGCCAGAAAGGGGGAAATTGTAGCTATTTTAGAGGTCGAATTGGCCCAATCTAAAGAGCCTAAGGGCCAACTTAAAAAGATCCTAACGGCCAACATAAAGAGACTAAGGGCTAACTTAAAAAGAGCCTAAGGGCCGATGTATTAAAAAGCCTAAGGGTCGATACTTAAAGAACTTAAAGGCTGAAGCACACTGTGCTCGAGACCTCACCTAAGTTCGGACTCGAAAATCCCGCGCTAAAGCTTAACTCGAAGATCGGACCCTAAGTGGCCGCCTATTATTGATCGTTGATCAAACATGAAACCTAATGGTTTTATATTCTAAGACCAAAACATCGGACTGATCGTCAACAACATCAAATCTCAAAAGCAAAGACAAAGGCAAAATGGAAATTAACATAAAGACAAAGAGCGAAGATGAAACAAAAATTTCCTTTTATATATCCAAATGGTGTTCACAAAAGTATATTTACAAAGCTCCTACATGGAGCCCTTACACAAAAAAGGAAAATAATAGAAGCCTAATCTTTTGTCGGGGTCACTCGAGCGGAGGGAGTTCCCTCAGGAGCTGCACTCTCGACGGCTTGACCCCCATCACCTTGATAATCAGTGGCCTCTTCCCCTCGGGGACTTCATCTTCGTCTTCACCACTCTCCTAGTCACTAACAGAATCCTCATCGGGAATGATCAGTGTAGCTAATTCTTCTTCTAAGGCCTTCACTTTCTCGATCTCGGTAGAAAGATCAAAACCTTTAGTGTGTATCTCCTCAAGAGCCTGCCTCCGATATTCCAATCGAGCATGATCAAGGGCACGAGTTATCCTGAGCTCAGCTTCAGCGAATACTTTCTTAGCCCGAACATTTTCAGCAGCAGCATCAGTCCGATACGAGGACATGAGCGCATCAAATTCAGACTTGATTTTGGACAACTCGGCAGCCGATTCAGCATGAAGCTCCTTATAACGGCGTATTTCTCCCTTTTCACCTTGAAGTTGGTGCTCAGCCGAGGTCAGTTTCTCTCGAAGAGTGTCCTTCTTAGAGGCTACCTCATTCATACGTTGTTTCAATCCGAGGATCTCAGTATCTTTGACCCTAAGATCCTCCCGAAGTTGCCACACTAGGTCATCCTTCTGCTCGAGCTGCAAGAATTGAATTGAGACATTATAACACTAAAATGAGTAAGTGTAAAACAAGCCCGCAAAGACTATGTTACCTGCTCGATGAAATCAGCCCGTTCTCGAGATGCCTCCTCTGAATGGGCTCGAAGGCCGTTAAGTTCCCCCTCTTTTCTGACACAAAGGGCCTTGAGGTCATCATTTGCCAACATGAGCTTCCTAAGCTCGTGGTCGCATCGGGCAAGCTCTGCCCGAGACTTGGAGAAATCCTAATCATAGAGCATCACAGCCTGGTCACGAAGAAAGGAAGTTAGAAAGGCACATATCAAAATCCCAAACATAGTTGTTAAAAGACAAAGTATACCTGCTTTCGAAGCTTATCAGCCTCTTCGAATATAAACGAGGCGCCGAGGTCGGGGCCCTCTTCAATCCCGGCAAGACATTTCTCAAAGATATCATTCTCCCCATGGGATTCCCCCGCTTCAAGATTCTTCATGTACTGAGCATCTTGTATCTACCCTTCAGAAAAGGATGGGCCTTGTGGAGAGTCAGCCACGTCGATCACCCCGAGTGGATCGATCAGGGCCTTCTCCTTCCTTCGAGGAGCTTCGGGGTTGGTTCCTTCATGATCTTTGAACGATTACTTTTCAGCACAAGGTATGTTCTGGTCACCAGCCGGTTCATGGACTGGGCCCGAGCTCCCTTCGAAGATCCTCTCAGCTCGAGATTGTGCCACCTCGGCAGCCTTCGATGCAGTAACCTTTGAAGCACCGGTGCCTCTTCCCCTCCAATTTACTAACGGGAAGGCATCGCCTTCACCCTCAGTCTCATCTCCTTCTTCGACCTCAGCACGAAGACTCGCTACAACTTCGGGAGACAAGGCCACTGTGTCGGCCTTAGACTTTCGAGCTTTGGCCTTTTTTTGGTTTCGGGGACTTCGTCGGCGTCTCCCTCTTTCTTTTCTTATCCTTGGTGGGTTTTGGGGTATCTACTTCGCCAGGTGGGGGAAGCCTCATTGAAACGGCTTCTCCGAGGCCTACATAAGCAAAAAAGGTTAAGTGTGCTACCAAGAGATATTTTCACTAAGGAATTCAAAAACGACAGTAATGAAAACTCACCATGGTTTTTGGCCTCCCATCGGTCTCTGGCCAAGTCACGCCAGACGCGCTCAGTATATGTAGAGGTGGAATCTAGTTGTCGAACCCAGCCCAGGAGGTCCTTGACTGCACCAGGGTACCACTCGACGGCTGCATCATCGGAAGGGAGTTAGTTCAAAAGGAAGAAAAAACATTCGACTAACAGAACATGTTCGATGAGTCGGCACTTACGATTCATATTCCATTCCTTGGGGAAGGGTATCTTCTCAGCAGGAATCAGGTCAGAGGTTCTGACTTGAACGAAGCGGCTCATCCACCCTCGGTCCTTATCTTCGTCGATGTTAGCGAAGAAAGACTTCGCAAATCGACATTGTAATTTAATCAGGACACCTCAATAGAAACGAGGGTTGTACAGTCTAATTAGATAATCGAGGGTGAAAGGCATCCCCTCGACCATATTCGAAAAATGCCTGATTAGGTAAACGATTCGCCAGAAAGAGGGATAGATTTGACCGAGCGTCACCCGATATTTTCTACAAAAATCGAGGATCACTGGATCTATCGGTGCCAAGGAGGGTTCTACGGAACCTAAGGTGAATGGGTATGTGTATATGGTAAGAAAACCAGCTTTGTGAGTGGTTATGCCCTCTTCGGGTGAAGGGATATCCACTTGTAACGCATCCCCCCAACGGCAATCAACCCTCACCTTTTCGGTGTGGGTTATTAGACTAATATATCGAGACATGGGTTCACATCGTCCCGCAACCGAGGAAGGTTTTTCGACCTTGAAATCAGAAGACGTTTCACAAGGCCCGGGGGTACACTCCTCAACACGAGGAGGTACTATTATTTTCCTCTTAGACGAGCGTGATGATGAAGGGGCTTTCTCTTTTTGGGGAACTGTCTTAGAAGTTTTTGCCATGTTTGTTGTGAAAATTCATAATATAAAGAAGAAATTGTTTAAGAGATGAACGCAAAGGAAAAATGAATGTAGAGAAAAGTTAGTAAAGGTTTGAAGACGTTGTGGAAAGTAAAATTTTGAAGAATGAAGAATTGGGATAGTTATAGGGGTCATCTAAGAGTGTTCGAGAAGTTAAAAGAGCGGCCAAAAGCTTTTGTCGATTGGTGGGTTTTTTCGAGAACTGTGCAGACATGACCTTTGCACAACCTTTCCGTCACACCAATCGCTGACCTCACGTGGCTGACGTCATGATGGGGATATCGAAGGGTCAAGAATTCAAATTGTTTCTTATCATTTCATTATAAGAAACGCGGGACTATTTGTATATGGCCGAAATTGGAGGAGTCCGATTTCAAGGTCTCTGTTGCGCCGAGCCCGAGCTCGAAGAATGCCAAGTAAAGTTCGTTTTGATTCCAGAACATACACTTCGAGAAGGAACATCGAGGACCCTTCAAAACCTACCTCAAGGCAGTGCCAAATCGATGACAGTCAAGAAAAAGCGGGAAATTTCCAAGGACACAGGATTATGACGGATAGGATTTGTAAGAAATAGTATAACTCCGTACTAAACTGTTATACAGCTGTACCAATAGTATTCTTTGTCATAATTAGAAATGTACCATATTTGTGTTTTCCCCTCTTATATAAAGAGGAGCCCAATCATTTGTAAAGAGACAATTCACTGCAATAGAACATTCTACTTAGCTTTTATCGTTTGATGTGCTCAACATTTTTTCTCAGCTTTATTGTTCTTCATTCATTGTTCTTCATTTATTGTTCTTCATTTATTGTTCTTCGTTCACTGTTCTCGATTTATTGTTCTTCATTTATTGTTCTTAATCCACTGCTATCTACCGACCTCGAGACCCTCGAGACTATCGAACTCGAGGCCCCCAGCCCTTTTGACAACATTGGTTTGGCTATAATTTCTCCTTACTTACGCTTATCATTTCTTGATTATTTACTAGTATTGAAATAAATCACATATCCTCAGAACCACAAATCAAGTATAATTGTTAACATCATTTTCGAGGTAAACATACTTATCACTTGTTTGAAATAGCGTAATACTTATAATTCCAAAATAATCTCATTCCCGAACTTACAACGAAACTTTAACGTACGAAATTGCGGGATGTAACATCTCATTTCCGAGCTTTCATCTATTTACTTATGGCGTACTTCCACGTATGAAAACGTGGGGTGTAACAGACGCATAGATGACTCCACTAATTCATCATTTAAGAATTGCACATGTTTGATTTCTGAGTATTAAACTTAGCTCGACTTCTGAAAATTGAAGAGAATTTGATTGATTATCTGTTGAAGAATGAAATTCATCTTTAGTTCTTTGGAATTGATTGAGTTTGATCCATTGAGTCGTCAATTGTAGTTGATTTGAATCTAGGACAATAATCTGAATTGAGTTGTTGCTGAAGATCTTGTGAATTAGCTGACTATGTAGAGCTAGTTGTGAGTCTCTATTGGCTGAAATTCTCTAAATTCTGATGGTAGTGGTTGATTTGAAATCAATGAGTTTGTCTCTTGTTTCTTGTTGATTGTGATCGAGTTTGAATTCCTAAGTCAACTCGAGGTTCTTGATGGTTTGCACTGTTTCTCTGCCGTTTTTATTGGAAACTAGTTGAGTGTGTGTTTCAAAATCTGTTGAAATCAGCTGAAGTGAGTTGCATCTGTTAGAACTAGTTCAACACTTTTTTGCATCTGTTGTGGCCAGCCAGATGGAAATTGAGGCTGTAATTAGTTTTACTAGTCTGTCTTCTGAAGATAGTTTCTGCAACATTCAGCTGCATTCCTGTGCTGTTTAAATTGATTTTCTGCAGCTGCATTCCAGAACCAGTTCAGCTGGTAAACCTGCAAGTTTAACTGTTTTTTTTAGCTTGTTTCTGCTGAAATCTTCAGTTTTGGACAACAGTTTAAGCTGCAGATCTCTTCTCCGTAGTTTGGCATAGCTGCAACATAAAACCTGCCCTATTTCTGCACTCTTTGAGCTAAAATTCTGCAGTTTTGTGTCCAGTTAAGCTGCTGAAAATTCTGCAGTGGCTTAGTGAAGTTTGAGCATCAGTTTGGGTTGTGACTGCAGTTGTGAAGGGTTAATTACTGCCAACTTGCACCAGTTTTCTATCTGTTCTTCCTCTGTTTGGATTGCTCAAAATCTCAGTTTTGCAACAACGTTTGAGCTGCACATTGTGGCCTGGAATGGAACCTGAGAATTGTTGTGTATTGAGGCTTAACTGAAGGAAGAAAGTTTGAATTATAATCTGAAGATCAGGGGACTGAGCATAGAGCAGAATTGTACCAGTAGCTGCACAGTATTAACCTTCAGTTCGGAGCAGTGTTTGGCAGCAAATCCTGCACTGCTTAAGCGGCAATTTAACAGCAAATCTGTAGAAATTTCACAACTGAAGCTGCACTGTTTCGCTTGCTCTGAAGACGTTTGTGAACTCCTCCAGATTGGTGACTTATTGAAGAACCTGCGATCCCAGATTTCCTATGCACAGTTACATTAGTTGCACAACCTGTTGATTCTTTGTGCTCCATTGACAGTTTGGGACAACTAGTTATGGTGAATGGTTGGATTGCAGAAGTTCAGGAGTTCTGTTTGTGTCCAGTTTTTCTGTCAAATTTTCTGTCTAGCTGTTAATTTCCTTCTTGTTTGATAATTCTAAACTAGTGTAAACTTGATATTAGTTCATATTAAGTTTTTAATCTAGTTCTTTGTGTGCTTAATTTTGTTTCGTGCCATGTCTTTTGTGTTTTTGTCTTTTAATTTCGTTGTAAATTGCTTGGTTCAAGTCCGTTTGCTTTTAATTTTCTGTCCTTGTGAATACACAACTTCCACTCCACCCCGAAGACGGTTGGAACTTGTTGTGAAACCTTGGGATTTAAGTTTGCAAGAAATTTTGACATTCACTACTTGAGCGGAAAAAGGCAAGAGTGAATAGGATTTGAGCACGCAAAAGCCAATTGGTGCAAAGTGTGACACACGAGGGTTGAGCGACATCAAGTGAGTTGGTAAGGACCTTTACTACTAACTTGTTTATTTTTTTTTGTAGGTATCATGGAGTACGGACAAACTTCTAGTCCTACTTGTGATCCAAGGAATGAGAATCCTATGCATGAAGTTGTTTCAAAGCTTCATGATATAAGCGAGAAGGTTACAAACTTAAGTGAGAAGGTTACCAATTTTACCATATGGCAACACAAAACGAATGCAAGGTTGAATTCCATGATGAAGGAATCTCACTTGAGGCGACAAGGAAGGGAGCATAGTATGACGCTTACTAATTCCTCTATTGCACCCTCTCCTTCACAAGTGCGACAAATGCTACAAAGAGGAAAACAGCAACATAACCAACATTTCCAAATACCACAAAACCTACCAAAGAGACCACACTCACCAAAGGGATCTTATTTTCCTCCACCAAACTGCCGACCACCTACCCACTACTAACACAAACCACCATTTAGACCTCAAGCACACATACCCATAATACCACCACCCCAAATGACCCAACCTAGACACCAATGAATCTACCTCCCTAACATATGACTCAAGTACCACCAAGGAGGGACAATTTTCCTCTTCCGCCAGTCATACCACCTCAAGAATCTCGAATGATGAACAACCCACTTCTTTTATATGATCAAGAGGACACCTTGAATGAGTTGGACAACATCCAAGATGTTTTTCATGATACATATAGGGGGAATGAAGTGAACCAAAGGGGAAGAGGCCAAATGAGTTTGAGAACATCTTTGAAAAATGCAAAGAGAAAAAGTAAGGATGAGAGACAAAAGATAGAGAGAAGTAAGGGAGAGAAAAGTGACAACTCTATAGAGGAAAAAGAAGAGAAAGTATGGAGTGAAGTGAGTGAGGTGTCACAAGAAAAGAGTGAAGAGCTTGAAAAGAATATGAGAGAAAAGAAAGAGGGAAAACAAAAGGAGAGTGAGGATTTTCCTTATTCTAATGCTAATAACCTTTCTTATTTCTCTAGTTGTTTTGTATCTTGTGAAGGAATTTTTGGAGATGAGCCATCAAGTGAAGTTCAATCTACTTTGATGAACTTGGAAGAAGATCAAGCTACCTTTTCAAGAGAACTTTTGAAATTTAATGAACAAGTTCAAGGTAAAGAAAATTTCATTTTAGAAGAGCTTCAAGGTAAAATAGATTATCCTTCTACTCATGATACTTTAGTTGATTGTGGTGACACTTTGAGTTTGAAATATAGATAGACATTGATGAGTTTTATACTTCTTTAACTTGTAATGAGAAAAATATTTAAGGCTTGCAACTAGCTAGGAGTTCTTGTGCATTACTGGATGATTCTAGTTCTTTGCTTAATGGATCCTTAGCTAGTGATGTGCGTGATGCTGAATCTTATGATACCCCACCTTATGGGATGATACATGTGATGATTCTTTTGACTCTACTTTAACTTTGATGGAAGATAGTTTTGACCTTTATTAAGTAATGAGTCAAGAAGAATGTATTGATGATTCTTTTGACTCTACTTTAACTTTGATGGAAGATAGTTTTGACCTTTATTAAGTAATGAGTCAAGAAGAATGTATTGATGATTCTTTTGATTCTATTTTCATTCCTTTGGCAAAAAGATTCAATTTTTGTGGTGAAATGAGCAAACGTGAGTGTGGAGATGCTTTGTTGGAGAGTGAACAAGTTACTTACAATGACATAAATATAAAAGAAGAAAACTTTCATTTGTATTCCAATGAGTTAACTTCTCTTGTACTTGATTTTGATGACTCTTATGCATCATTTGATGAATTTGTTGAGTGTGAAAAGAAAAGTAAAAATTTTTATGCTAGAAATAATATTAATTGCTTTATTTATCTTATTCCTACTTTTTAAAGAACATTCTTGTTGGATTTTACTAATGCTTCTATGAGAAAAAGTAAGAATGTTTCACTTGGTGTTTTGAGTGACCATTTTGAGCAAAAAGAACCTAACTTTATTGATTGTTTTGTGAAGGTTGAACAAGAGAAAGTTTCTAATGGTAAGAAAGGGCTTGAACTAACACTTTGGCATACTTTTTGTCAAGAGCTTTTTGTTTTTCCCAAAAGCAAGAATAGTATGTACGTTTGGCTTATGCTTATTTTGTGTTTATCTAAGGCCATTGAGGTAAAGACTTTTAACATTGAGTATTGTGATATTCTTTATATGATTATTCATGATGAGCTTGGCATATCTCTTAAGTTGTCATGTGAAGTTGTTGGAAAGTGTGTAGATATTTGGAGATTAAAAATTTTGTTTGACCCCGGAGTTGTTTCTTATCTTGGTGAAGTGTCTTTCTTTGGATTGGAGAGTACGATTTTTATTGCTTTTTATGACACTTGGTTATACCATAAAGTGTGAACTTTGTCGAGGATTTTACAAGATTGTGATTTTTTTGGAAGTATGAAATTTTACATTCTCTTGATTCTTCTCATGAGTATTACTTTCCTTATAGTCAAGTTTGTATCATTTGTGTTAGAGATGTGTTATTTATAAATTATGACACTTGGCTATATCATAAGAGTGTCACTTTTGAGTGCAATCTTGTGATCTTTTAGCTTGGATATACATTGCTTTGATTGTGTTTGACTGGGTATTTATATTTTCCCCTTTCTTGGTTTTGTAAGGTCCAAATTTGAGGACGAATTTCTTTCAGGGGGGAGGATGATACATGCCATATAAGTTTGCCTAACTATTTCCAAGTCAACATCATAGCATTGGAGTGTTTTAAAGGAGTCAAGATCAAGAAGGTTATACTTGTAATAATTGACTACACTTAGCTCCTTAGAATTAGCTTAGGGTATTTGGATCATTTGTAGACAAACTCTCTCTCTAGTATAAATAGCATTTTAGGCTTTTATTTTAAGTAGACTTGATGAATGATAAAACTTGAAGACATGCAAGTCTCATACTCTTTTCTTATATTTTAATTAATGCATTTATGTTTAGGCCTTTAATTCCTTTATTACTTTGTTTATGATTTCACTAGTACTAAATTAGTCTTAGTTGGTGAGAAATTAGTAGTGAATGATTAATTGCTTAATTACTTTATCCAGGTTTTCAAAAGTTGCCAATATCTTGAGGGTTTTCATAGATTAGGGCTAAAATTGATTGCGTTCATAAAGGTAATTAGGCTTCATAGTCTAATTGGTTCTTTTTCTTCCAATCAATTGTAGATCTAGCTCTTATTGTTGATTCTGCATATTTTTGCTATATCCGTGTTTTTTATACGATTCTGTATCATTGCACTTCCCTGCCATTCATACTATTTCAGTATACCTTCTGCCTTGTTCTTATTATCTCCAGTAGAGACATGACCTGACCTCGTCACTACTCTACCGAGGTTATGATTGGCACTTATTGGTTACCGTTGTGGTGTACTCATACTACGCTTCCGCACATGTTTTGTGCAAATCCGGGTACATCTTATCAGCCTCGATGTTAGATTGTGGAGTGACTTGCTTATCAGAGACTTCAAGGTACACCTGCTCACGTCCGCAGATCTCGGAGCCCCCTTTTATCCCATATTTTCCTTGTTCTTTATGTTTTTGTGGAGAGTGATGTATAGGATTGTGCAACGTTGTACCTAGAGCTTGTGACTTATTTCTTACAGGGTTTTGGGAGATGTATACACTTGAGTTGTAGCTTTTTTTATGTATACAGTTGTTGATGTTTTGAGATTTTGGATTATTATTTCAATTGTTCCACATGCTTGATAGGCTTACCTAGTCTTAGAGACTAGGTGCCGTCACGATATTCTATGAAAGAAAAGTTGGGGTCGTGACACGGGTATGGCCGATAGTGGCAGTTGGCCATGAGCTCTACCCGGAATAGCTTGGAGATTTCGAGTTAGCAGGGTTGTTCCGTTCGCAGGCCTTGAAGTCCCCCTATTTTATCTTATGTTCTTACTACTTAGTCTTCCAGACAATTTTGTGTTTTGTTTGGACTTTGTATTTAGTATTCTGTAAAACTCATGCACTCGGTGACACCAGATTTTGGGGTGATTTCATTTGTATTGGCATTATAACTTCAGTTAATTATTCCATTCCGCTTTTGTGAATATTTCTTATCTTTGTTAAAGTCTATTTTTGCATATTTTGTTATTGGCTTGCCTAGCAATCAATGTTAGGCATCATCATAGTTCCGGTGAGATTTTAGGTCGAGACATGATCATGTGGGCCAGGGTTGACTTTTTGAGAAGTGAGTACATATTGAAGCTTTATTATTTGGAATTGATTCCTATGTTTTTGCTTAATATTATTGAGTATTATTTGGCTAGATTCGAGGTGGACGAGGTGATTTCTAAAGGGAAGGCGATTTTGGAAGGTTAATTTTGGCTTGTTAAGGTAAGTATTTTGCTTATAAGTAGGTATTTTACTAACTTATCTCTTCTTTAATCTTAGATTTTTTCTATGTTTGATTGATAAAATAGTCTATTCAATGTCATTTACTTCTATTTTATAGATTTACATGATTTAGAAGTGATCAGGAAAGAAACCAAGCGAAAACAAGTTAAAAAGGAGCTCAATTGCAGAAATCTGGAATTTGGCTTCAGATGTCGCAAATGCGAGCAGGAGTGTTGGTTGATTTCCCAATGCACACGCAAGTGTACGTGGTCGACAAGTAATATAGGAT
>ML424480.1:5394-31586 GCA_005239525.1 Nicotiana knightiana
TTGTCTCTATCAATCATGAACACTCTATCTACCATAAATCTCTCTCAAGTAATTATGATAATTTACTAGACGCACTCTCTCAAGTTACGCTAGCTAGATTGCTTTACAGTTCACTTTAGATTGCACCCGAGGTATCGTTATTTCTAATCCAACCTCTAAACCCTCGGTTATGACTTTCGTCTATACTCCGGGAGTGGTGTTGTTCAAACATCTACCTAAATATGCAATCTCTCTCAAGTAGATACATAATAAATAGGAACATCTAATTGATGGCCATTCAATCAACTACAACAAGAACGTAGTTGAAAAATAGAGAATAATCAACCAAAATATATTAATATCGCAATAAATTCATCCCCAACGTGTTCTACCAAAACCCTAGATTAAAGAAGTTAGCTAGACATGTTCATACGAATCAAACCCAAAATAAGTTGCATAATTGAACTACAAAATAATGAATAAAAGATGTAGAAATCAATGTTTTGTCACTTCAATGGTTTCTTCTCTTCGAATCCTTCGTCTGTCTTCCAATCCTCGTTAAGTTGTGTTTTAGGGGTCTATTTATATGTTTAGGACAAACCCTAAACGTGTAGGAGACTTCTATTCCAACCGGGAAACACTTAAACTTTTCAAAACTCGGAATTGACCAAAACAGGGGCCTAGAGTTAGGGCCTTAACGCCTGGATAACGCCAGGCTAGGGCTGGCGTTTGGACTCCAACGCCAGGAAGGGTCAGGCGTTTCAGCTCTAACGTCAGGCAGGGTCAGGCGTTTGGGCTCTGGCGCCCAACTATAGCCCGGTGCACTCCTCCTCGCCTCTTGAGCGTATTTTTGATGTATTTGCATCCATTTAGCTTGGTTTCCATCTCTAATTCACCTACACACGAAATAGACTCTATTATGCACATAAAAGTGTATTTTTATCATTAACGCACATAAAATGTAGGGCATATAACATGTTAAACCATGAATTCCAGCCTCGCATCAGCTCTCATGATCTCCTCATCTTTCTCCTTCAGTTCCTCGTCCTTCCGCTCAATCTCATCACGCGACACTTGGAATCGGCCATCCTTGCCAACACTCTTGACCACCTTCCAATACTTAGTACGGTACTCTCTATACTTAGACTCCATCCTCCTATAGAGAGTCACTCTCCTCCTCTCACCGGTCGCGCTCGATCTCCAAAATGAGAGTCTGACGTGCAAAGGAAGGCAAGTCAGCCAGAATAAAACAACATTTATGAAACATATAAACTTAGGAGGAAAAAAGTAAAAACTCATCACAAGGCCATGCCCGATATCCCTAAAGACAAGTCTGTATCATTCAGCGTCAGCAACGTCCTATTTTTAACCTCCGCACACAAAGGAGCTAACGACGGCGCCGCCCGCTCTGAGTCGACCAGGAGGTTATAGTTCATGGGGATGACTATGTGCCGATTAGGACCCTTCGTCCTTATCTCCACAAGAGTATCCCTCTTCACAAAAGTCCGTACCTCCTTAGGGTCGATGTCTGAGCCAGAATCGTCGTCCCCTGCAGGAACGACTCTACCTCTCCCAGCCACTGATGATGATCCACCTTCAGCAGCCATCATAAGGTCTCTGCTACCCGAACCCCCTCAATCTCGTAGGGCCTCTTCTCCATAGCAGCACCCATCATAAAAGCGGACTTCACGGCTGGTGAAGGTCCCGATTTCGCCTCCAAAGCCATGACTCTCTCCGGCTCATTAGCGACAACGGCCTTCCCAATCTCCACCCTCTGTCTTTTCATCGGCGATGCCTCCTTGCCATGAGATGAATCGTCAACAAGATGGAAGATCGGCTGAGAAGAGATCTCATCTGGAACGACAACAGCTTGAGGGGCGGAGTCCCTCATTTGCGGAGCTTGAGTCTGACCTCGTACAGACTCAACTAGAGCAAATTGCATCGCGATCGAGGTCACCACCTGGCGAAAGGCGAGCACTGGAGCCTTCGCCTTTTTGGAAACTCACCGACCTAGCACCAAAGGAAGGTCACATCAAAGGACGATAGTTAACGGTGGTAAGTCAAAAAGTAGGACACTTATGGGACGAGGTTTTGGGTCCAAAGAGCTTGTGGAAGGACGCCCAATCATGGATCCCCACAGTGTGGGGTAACACATGAGCCACCCAATCTTCAATATCCAAGATGAGAGAAGGAGAACGCCTCACAGATGAAAACAAGGAAATCGTGAGTAGGTCGAAGAGCGAAATAAAAGGAGGGAGAAAAGAGAAAATAATGAATGTATGACGAGATACTTACGATTGTATTTCCACTGCTCAGGGAACCCGGTCGGATCCGCCACTAGATGCTCGATCTTGACGAAGAAGTATTTGTGCCAGAACCGCCTATACGCCTTATCATCCATCCCGGCCACCAACCCCTTGGTCCCACGATATCGTAGGTGTATCAAGGTGCCTCTATAAAAACTAGGCGAGAATAGATGTAGCAGGTGGCGGATATTAACTTCACAGTCGGCCAGCTCTGTGTACTTTGCCAGCATCAGAAAAACCTTATATAAATAAGGGGAGAGTTTTGCCGGGGCAGACGTTATAAAAGCGGCAGAACTTCTCCGCTAACCGAGGGAGAGGAACAGAATAACCTATTAGAAATGGGTAAACATAGAAAGCACAATATCCTGGCCGATGAACCTGTACTATATCGCCTCCCGTCAGAACAATTTCGACGTGAGAAGGAATGCGATATTTGGACCGGAGGTCGGCTATTTCATCCGACCCCGTCTCAGAAAGATCATGAGCGGGAGCGAGGGCAGGTTCCTTAGGGAAGTCATTTCTGATCGAAGGGTTCTTAGGAACCACTTCCTCCACGGTGGGGAAGTTGTCTTGCTCCTCAACTGGGGACTCCCCACCGCCGGGAGGAATGGCCACCGATATAGGAGTGGCATCGGAGATTCCGTCGTGAATATGAGGAGAATTTGACATATTTACGTAGTAAAATGTGTTCAACGAAGTAAGAGAGAGAGAGAGAGAGAGAGAGAGAGAGAGAGAGAGAGTATCAACCGGGAAAGAAACCGCAAATTGAAATTGAAGAAGCTGCAAGAATCGGAAATGGAGATCAGAGAAGAAGATCAAAGAAGGACTATAGGCATGCAAAATGAGAAGTGTTGAAAGTTTCGAAATTGAAGCCCCTATCCCCTATTTATTGGATTGGGTGACATCAGAATCGAGGAAAAGAGCCGTCAATGGCACCAAAATCGAAGCGACAGAAGCACAGACTCTGCATTAGGAAGACGCGTAATGATGACGCGCGTGGCCATGACCCCATCCTACGTCAGCCAAACCAATCGTAGCCCCACTTACAACCGCCAGTTCGACCTCGGCCGATTCGATCCAACTATCACGACCAAATTTTCTCTGAACGGTTGCAAGCAGAGTTTGCTCATCGAGGGCGTTCAAGACCACGACCTCAACAAGCGGAGGGACTAACTATATTGGTCAAATTTGGATCGAACTTAACTGTAATGGACGTGGTCAAGGATTAAGCCGACCACGGCTCGATAAGGAGGAGACATCTTAAGGAGGATTAGCGTCGAGGTCGAGTAAAGAACATGTGAAAGTAACGGTAGAATAAGTTTAGAATAGAGCGAAGGAATATTCCATCGGATATTCCTTCAGTTGTACTTTTTAGGATTTCTTAGGAATATCCCCTATAAATAGGAAGAAATAAAGAACAAAAAGGGATCTTCACTTTCTGATAAGAGCACATTGTCTACATTCATGGCACATTCTCTTTATTGCATTCATTGACAATTATTGAGCACTTTTAATCGACATTCAATATTTTTGGACACGGTCCTACATCATTAACACACTAAATCTTCAGGTCTAGCAGTTATTATATTTAACTAGGATTCACCCTTTATTTCTTTATTAATTTGTTTGAACAGAAGATTTAAGACTTTTTGGTAAAACAGCTATGTTATTCAATAATCAAAACAATGATTTACGGCATATATATATATATATATATATATATATACACAATACATTCGAGAGTGCATAAGACTTCTAACCCTATAGAATTCTGTTTTCAATAAACTTCTATCCTAGAGGTTAAGTGTGATTAGGAGTCATCCTTTACAAAATTTACTTTAGGAAAATTATTACTACTATATATGTATCCATGAAATAATGGAAAAAGAAACCCGCGTGAACACTTGTTAGGATTTAACTAACTTGCTATGAACATTAATTAAACGTGGGAATTTCAGACAATGCTATATCTACTGATTATTCATATTTCATTACAAAATCTTCCTAGCACTCGGACAATGCAAATTTCAATCTCTACTTAGTGCTTCTTCATTATACAGACGGCTAGCTATTGGCCTGGCACTAAAAAAAGACAATTGATTAGTTCGAACATATCCTTATCCAAAAGGAATGGGCCACTATCTATCGAATCCAATTATTTTTTATTACAAATAGTGATATATTTCCTCAAGAAATGATAGTAGCACATTACCATTAGCTAATATCAGGGACCTGTTGAAAGTGGAGGCCTTTCAGATCCCCAGAAGACGTTATTTGAAATTCTCTATTTGTATACGTATACAAAATATATACAATTCAAGTATACCGTATTTTATCTCTTAGCGAATAATTAATTATTGTAGTGGTTTTAGCCAAATCCTCTCTGCATTGTGTAATTAATGTAAATGGGCATAAAATAAATTCTATGGCCTAGATTGGTAACCCCAATCGCACACAATGTAGTAACTTAAAAGGGATCTTTATACAAATAATTGGCCATCTATTTTTCCTAGATGATAGACATTGATTATATATTGGTTATATATAATTGTACATATATTATACATAAACTGTAGATAAAATTACATAATAATGCATTCCACAAGCTGATTTTGCAGTATTTTAGCTGAATTACAAATTTACAAATGTATAGCCAAATATCTACAAGCTTAGATCCGATTTTATTTTTGTTTTTTTTATTCTCTATATTTTCAGGCGTGAAATATCCGTGAGTTTTCATTCTCCTTTTTCCTCAAGTTTATACATACCTATCACAACTACCAAAAGCACGCGAGAAACCTAAAATCTCATCTCCATTAATGCTAATTTCGTTAAAATTCGGATATGATCTTGTGAGAAATTTGGAGAGGGTATTGTTTAAACTTATTAGAAATAGTCTAAGTAGACTGTATACAAAGATTGAAGTCACTTGATGGAGATTTGGGCTGGTTTTATACAAGAATTGCAAGCGCCAAAATTTGGTCACGCCCAACTCTAGTCCTAAAAAGGATAAGCGGTCGCTGCAAATATAATCCGGTCTAAGAGTCCTGAGTCGAATCCCACAGAGAACTAAGGTTTCGCCATAATTGTTCAATATCGCTAAGAAGACAAGCTCGAATAAATTTCTAAGTTATAAAGAGTAAGATTATTATATCTAACTAATTAACTAAGAATCTAAAGCAGTAAATTAACAACTAAAGATACTAAGGGTTGGAGATTAAATTTAGGAGGTCTAGAGTTATGATTTCTTCAAATGTTGGAATTCTTCCCGCTATGTTCCCTACAATTTCGCCTATGTATTCTCTACTGGTCGTGAGCACTCTAGGTGCCGTAATTCTCTCTCGAGCAACTACAACAATTTACAAGATATATTCTCTCGAACTATGCTAGTTGGCTTTATCTAACCGCTCATTATGACCACGTCAAGTCTTTGTTATTTCTAAACCTATCTTTAAACCCGCTGTATTGATTTCTCACATACATTAGGAGTGATGTTGTACAACAACTACCTAAATATGTATCCTTTCTCAAGCAACACATAATAAATAGGCACAGTCAATCGATGGCCATTCAATCAACTGAAATAAGCACGTAGTTGAACAAATAGACAAATTAAAAGGTTAAATTATATTAAACCTAACAAGAATACATCCTCCAAGAGGTTCCATCAAAACCCTAGATAAAAAATTAGCTATTCATTACAGTATGCATAACTGCAATACTAGAATTCATAACCAATAATGGAAATAGGAAGAAGGAAGTGAAAAAATCGTAGAAGAATTCTCCGCCTTGCTCCTAGTGTGTTTTTGCCTCCTTAGGTCTAAAGTGTGTAAAAAGTCTTCTAAAAACGGCATCCTCTGGTTCTGGGAAAATTAGGCTTAATATAGGTCAAGGTTAGTCGCCTTTGGAATTACACAATTGGCCTTGGGATATTTTTTCCGGAAGCTCGTCCGCGGCCGCGGATCAACCACGGATTTTTCCCAGTACTGCCTTATGTGCGCGGCCAGTGCGAGGCCGCGCACTTTTCACCCTATTCTGTTTAGAATTTGGAAAAATGTAAAATACTAAAGTTGTATCCCTTTGAATTAGATTTTCAACCATATATTGTTTAGCCCAAATGAAGTTCTGAGCGAAAATTATGTGTATTTTACTAGACAATGCGCAATATGCCTACTCGATTTTTCGTTCGTTCTTAACTCATCCATTGATCCCCGAACACGATCCCGGCTTAATTCCTTGGGCTTTTACTCATATTTCAAAGCTCCAAATCACTTGAATTCATTCCTTAACATTTACATAGCTCGGAATCACTCCTACAAGGCATAAAACACACAATTAGTGCAAATACTAGTGATTAAAGCTCAAACTCAATTAAAGGAGCAGTAAATTCGAGTGTAATAAGCGACTAAAATACGTAATTATATCCTATCATCAACACCCCACACTTAAACCATTGCTCGTCCTCGAGTAATCAAACTACACTTTATATAGACACGACCTTTTTAAACAATTCTCCTAACTCATCACACCAAGAATACTTAAAATAGACTAAGCACAAAAGTGTAACATCTTCACCTACAGATTTGACTTACAAGTACCACACATTATTCACAAATCACCCACCTACTCTAACATAGAGGTCACTGACATTACCTTTCCTTCATGAATCAAGCGCCCTCACATAATAAAAGAGAGTAGTTCCACACAATAAAATTTAAGAACACTTAGGAACTCAAGATAGAAAGAATTCAATCACTCTTAGAAATAACATTCATATGCCACAAAAGATGCACCATAGGCTTGACCGTAGTGTACTACTCTACTAATCGAGCTCAGTCAGTCTAGGATCAAGTAGGACTTTATTTGGTTGTAATGTAGGTTGCAGGACGGGTATGATACATTTAGATATAAGAGTGACTACACCTCCCTAAGCATTTTAATACATATACTTTAACATTCAAACCTCATACTTATGTCAAACCAAACTCCACCTTCACATCAATGTATATTACCTCATACTTCTTTAAGCACAATTACATCAAGAGTCACCACTTATCAAGGAATATATATATTTCACAAAAATACAACTATCTTTTCCTTTTCTTTCTTTTTTTAAATTCAAATGGCTCTTACTTTTTCAAAACAGTGCACCTTTCTCCTTATTTCATTAGTTTCACTCAAAAGCCAAACCAACCACCCCACACTTTAACTTTTTACATAATTCATAACAATTCAAGTGCTCATGAGAGGTTAGAAGGTTCAAATAGATGGTAAATTAAAATAAATGGGTAAGGCTTGTAATGTGGTTTCCAAAGTGTCACGACCCCAAATCCTAACAGGTCGTGATGGCGCCTATCGTGGAACTAGGCTAGCCAACCATCACATTACTACGCTTTTGTTCAATTATAGAGTTCACAATTTAATAATAAGCAGAAATCATAGCATGGAGTAACATTACTACGCTTTTGTTCAATTATAGAGTTCACAATTTAATAATAAGCAGAAATCATAGCATGGAGTAACATTACTACGCTTTTGTTCAATTATAGAGTTCACAATTTAATAATAAGCAGAAATCATAGCATGGAGTAATATAATTAAGTCTTAGCGCCCCAATGACAGTTTAACAACTCTAACAAAACCTCCCCAAGAACTGGAGTCAATAGTCATGAGCATCTAAGAATATATAAATCTAACTTTGCTAAAACTATAATATATGTCTCTAAATCAAGTACTAAAACTAAATAAGGAAGGGAAGTGGAGAAGCTGTGGACGCTGGACAGCTACCTCAAAATCCCGTAACAGCCGCTAACGAACAAGAACAACTACTGCTCCAAACCGTCACCTAAATCTGTGCACAAAGGCACAAGGAGTCTTTATGAGTACACCAACTCAGTAGTAATGAAAACAAATCACAGTCTGAGAATTATAAAACACACAGTACAGATACACAATTTCACAAAATCAGTAAAACACCAAGTCACCATGTAGTATTCATCAAATAAGTAAGTACGGAATCAGTTTCCAGAAATCCTTTGAAATAAGTGTAATATCAGTATATCTCAGTAAAATTCTCAATAAAAACCAGTTTGAAAATGAAGTAAATCATAGTTCGAAAACTTAGTAAAAATCATCGTAAATCTACCCCTCGGGCATTCTCTCAATCACTCAGTAACAATCATCACTCAGTATCAATCATCACTCAGTATCATCCCCGCGGGCAATAATCATCACTCAATAGGTATCTGCGCTCACTAGGGGTGTGGACAGACTCCGGAGGGGCTCCTACAGCCCAAGCGCTATAACAACATAAGGACTGAAATCCTCCTCACAGCATAGGCCTCAAAGCCTCCCTCGTATAAGGCCTGAAAGCCTCCTCACCTCTCTCATGAGGCCTGAAAGCCTCCTCGCCTCTCTCATAAGGCCTGAAAGCCTCATCACCTCTCTCATAAGGCCTGAAAGCCTCCTCACAATATAGGCCTGAAAGCCTCACTCAGTCAGACACTCTCAATTTGCCCTTAGGCCATAAACATACAGGGTTCTCGACCCAAAACAGTGTTTCATTTTTCAATAAATAGTATCGAAATACCTTGAGTGTCAAAACAATTTATCAGGAAAAGACTGAGTGTAAAATCATAATATATCAGTGAGGAAAATATAGTAAACACAACCCCCAAGGGGAAAATAGATCGGCACTAGGCCCCAAACACGGCTTACAGCTCAAACCATATCATAATAAAATAATACTAGTTAAGCATAGGCTTAAAAGTCGGTTTAGCAACTCAATAGTCGCCTAAATAGGAAATATGTTTCCAAAGTTTAAACCTTTGCATTTCAAAACCCATGAAAGGGTGCATAGTCCGGGGTTTCATACCCTCAGGACAGGATTTCAAGACATTACTAACCTCAAAACTAGCCCGGAACTATTCCGCAACACGCTTGCCTCTCGAATCAACCTCCGAAGACTCCAAAACTACCAAGTTCAGATTTCATTATCAATTTATGCTTAAGGAACGAATTCCAATCGAAAGATATCAAATTTAACTCAAAAATCCGAAATTGGTCAAAACCCGACCCCCGGGCCCGCGTCCTGAAACTCAAAAATTTATATACAAATCTGTTCTTCATCATCTCACGAGTCCGTACATATAAAGAGTCCGTTTGACTCCTCAAATCGACCCCTAAAGGTCTCATAATCTCAAGCTCTAAACCCACCTTTTTCTATTGATTTTCATGAATTAATTGCTGAGATTATGTTCTATAATCACCCATAAATGAGTTTTAATAATCAAAACACTTTCCTCTATGAAGAATACTGATTTCCTCTCTTAAAAATCGCCTCAAAAGCTTCTTCCCGTTCAAAAATTGGAAGAAAACTCGGACTGCTCGTTATATATATACTTTTCCCTCGTTTTACTGCTCTCAATGGATTCCTTGTGAAATTCTAATCAATTTAGGCTTTTGAATCACTCAATTTGACCTTATAATGAAGGAGATATGTAGGTTTTAAGATTTGCAAATAGTGCAGGTTTTTAATACGCCGTCAGGGCAAATTCGTAATTAACCTGAAAAATCTGGCAACCTTGGTAAAATGGCCATAAAATCCTCATACGATGTCCAAATTTGACGATTCTTTTTGTTACAGGTCCGTAATTACAATACGGATCTAATGCTTCATTCAGAACAACAATCGGAGCTCATTTTTTCATTATGATATCATTTATTCCTGAAGAAACGACGTTGAAGCATAAGAAAAACGAGCACAACGCAGCCCAAACCTATCCGAAACTCACCCGAGCTCCTCAGGACCCCGTACGAACATACTAAAAAGTCCCATTACATAACTTGAACTTAGTCGAACCTTCGGAACACCCAAAACAACACCAAAACACCAGAACTACGTCGAATTCAAGCCTAAGAACTTCTAAATCTTCAACTTTCGCCTATTCAAGCCTAATTCTACACCGGACATCACAAAATTATTCTGAACACATTCCTAAGTCCCAAATCACCTAACGAAGCTATCAGAGACATAAAATCTGCATTCCGAGGTCGTTTATTAATAAGTCAACTCTCAGTTGACTTTTCCAACTATAAAGCTATTTTTAAAGACTAAATGACTAAATTCTCACTACAACCATTCTGAACCCGAGCCAACCAACTCTAACACATCATAAACAGTAATACCAACCTATGACAAGGCAATAACAACAATAATAATGCAAATTCTACGGAACGACCGATCGGGTCGTTACATTCTCCCCCACTTAAACATACGTTCGTCCTCGAACATACCCAGAGTTGTTCCAAACACCACCAAAATTGTTGTGCAACATACCATGCACATATTCAGAGGTGATTCCACGTCACCTTACCCCATATAGGTCTAATAGCACAACACAGTTGAAATTTCGAAATCTAATCTTGACTCATAAACCTTATAACTAAATTTCCACTTCTGAGTCCATTCACAAGATCAAATTTCTACGACTATAAGCTGAAATAGTCTGAACACGTTGTATCAAGCCATATCCACAACACAAGATGAAATCACATAATATACCGCATGACTCAACACTCATAGCGATGACTCCTAATCCCAATCGCTGCTCATAACAACCCAATACCGGTAAATAACCTCTTATCAAAAAAAACCTCGCTTAAGCACCTTCATATGGCGTCGTTGATGAAAGAAACACGTAGAAACCAGCAACCATTCGTCCGATCAACATCAATACCATGCAGAGCCATAACTTGTACAACTCGTGCGCTCAATAACAACATCCCAAGAGCTCAATTCATTAAATAAAGAAGACTCAGACAAGAGGACTATCCTGCCATTACTCTTGTCATTACCACATCATGCTAAAAGCCTGATACACATCGTGAAACCATATCACCCAAATCCGACACCAAGGATCATACTTCTACCTAACTGAGCTGCAAAGCGTGATCCCATCCAACCGCTAGACCACATGACATACTCTAAGCCACCTTGCTCAAAATCAATAACCATGCGAAATTCGGCATCAATTACTCAAAGTGCATTGCCATAACCATGGGGAAATCGGATGATACATGCCACCTGAATCAAAAAGAACATAACCAACACGTCTCAATCCTGCAACACCCAATTACTTACCTTACTCAAATTTCTCTATAAAGCCCCGATAGAACCACACCGTATGCACCTATAACCAACGATCACAATCCCTTGAAACACCGAAAGACAACTCATAGATCACTCCAAAACACGAATAGGCTCAATGAAAATCGAATGGTACATCCCTCAACAATAGCAATTCGAAGTCAACAATTCTGACTCGGTGCAGACCACACACCCATAATGGCCTACCAATAACTCTAAGTCAACTCTGGTCACCCACAACAGGTAGATAACTCTCCGAACGTTCATAATGACTGAATCTTGACATATACTAACACCTGACCAGCTTTGCTCGCATTCTCGTAGTTCACAACTACAAAAATAATCTGTTCATGAAAACTCCCAGTCTCAAAATCCATGAGGTGCACCAATTACCATATTTGATCCCAATTCCACCACTCAAATATATAACACATCCCTGATGCTCAATCATTCCATGAGGGATACCCCCATAATTTCTCTGTGTCACCAAGATACCTTGAATATCAGCAGTCGATCCAACAAGAGAGCGTCGTAACACTAATGAAGCACCCTTATTCGAACACATTGCCTTAAACACATTGTCCTTAATGAATGTATACTCTCATCCAGCCCCACCAATAGTGGTATCCTTTACCTAATCATCTAAAACTGCCAGTTCTGACCTTTCTTCCAGAACTGAACCGTGACCTCACATATTCCACTCTCCACTATACACAAAATACCGCATGCCACCAAATCCAAAGAGAATTGCTAAGAAACACCTGTAACAACTCATTACCTAATAAAACCCAAAGAACTAACCATATCCCTTATCATACCGATCTGACCTACTACCAAGTTGTCCTATTTATCCAAGTTCCTTCTGACTTACCTTCGAATTGATACTTCTCCTTGCCATAATACCGAAATTCTCAATCTAGACTCACCACATGAAACCCAAGCATAAAAATATACCGTCTAAGGCTCATAAGCCACTGAATACTCCCTCAATTATCCCTAAATGCACCACATTAGAAATACTTACCCTGAAGAGACTTTATGCGAATTTAAAGTCATTACCTTCACTTTCCTGATACTGATGGATAGAATCCATGATAATGCAAATACACCACAAGGCTTGACACTTTCCCCGTAAATCTCAGTTCTAGCCCTTCTCACACCTTGAAGATCCTCGATCGCTACATATAACCTTGAATCCATCTGAACCATTCTCGAACATCATTTACTCTACGCAATTTCAATTACACTAACCAAGTAAACAGAACGACCTGACCCCGCTTGCAATCCACATACTAGGACAGTAATCCATACCTTTGAAGCAACAATCAAACTCATACGCTGCACACACTACCCTTTCAAGTACAACTCAATCATTCAATAAATTCCATTATCCGTAAGGTACATTACAACCTGTATCGAATAATTTCCCGTTACTCGAGCCATTCCCAAACTCCACCTCTGCAGGGCAATAACTGATTCACCAACATACCTCGAACCGAAACCAATACAACACATAATCGTGTAATCAACTTATCAATAATGAACTCCCTCACTTGTCTCAAATCCAAGGACCAAGACAAACAATAACTCACAATGCCCACACATTATCACTGCCACCATATTGTGGTGGGATTAAACAAAATCCTTCATACGCTCCTATGACCCAGACCATATAACCCTTAACCCGTATGCAAATATATCATTCACCATTTTAATGATCATGCCAACTCCCACAAGCAAGCTAAACTCAAATTACAACATACATCATCTACTGGTAGAAAAGAACTTGCCACAGATAAACATAAGGGTCACACACCTCAAGACAACCCGCAGGAGATACCCCTACCTGCTTAATCTCAAAATGTTATCTCGCTATACACTTCTGAAAATCATAGCCATCACGCAATTACTATACCTTCCTACATTAGAACACAACCACTGCCTGCCCCCAAGACATCCCATTTAGTGGTATAAGAACCTGAAGCTGATGGCAATACTAACACTGGAGCCGAGGTCAAGAAAATCTTGAGCTTCTGGAAGCTCTACTCACACTCGTCTGACCACATAGATACCTTCACTGGACACCATGTGTCCCGAGAATGCTACTGAACTGAGCCAAAAATTCACAACTTAGAGAACTTCGCACAAGCTTCTCCTCTCTATATCCTTGTAATACCATCACCAAATGCCGAGTATACTATCACTAGCTACGAGAGTACAGAAGGATACCATCAATAAATACAATAACAAAGGAGTAATAACACGGCTGAATACACCGGCAATCAAATACATAGACGCTTCTGGGGCATTGATCAGCTCAAAAGACATTACAGGAACTTAGAACATAACAAGAAAACCCACTTCACTCCACAACTAAACGACACGAGAGGTCCTTCAATACTCATAATGCGAAGCCATATTCTAACTCAATACAGAAGTCAAATAATCAATGGTTCTTACCACATCTCCTGTCAATTCATTTTGGTCACAATCAAACAACCTGAATACATCCAACTATATGATTACACTCACCATGTAGTCATCTAGTCACAAAGTTCCATCAATAAGGACACAAACGGACATATAAGTCCATCAACACATGTGCTCACCCAAATGAAATCTCAACACTCAAGCCACAGACAAAATTCAGCCTCAAGTCCCTCCGACTGGCCCATTATTAACATGTTAAAAATCAAATCTCACCCATGGAAGTCACAAGCCGACAACGCACAATTGATACTAAGAACTCACTGCGCATTCGAATACATGGAAGGAATTCGAAGAGTTATGCTTTGGATAAATAAAATGGATTCGCACGACAAGAATTCAAGAATATGGAATGTTTCCTAAAGGTTCTGCAACCTCTCGAAGATAAGTACAGACGCCTCCATACCGATCCGCAAGACTCTACTACACCCGCTCATGACCGTTGAGTCCTATGTAACCTAGAGCTCAGATACCAACTTATCACGACCCCAAATCCTAACAGGCCGTGATGGCGCCTATCGTGGAACTAGGCTAGCTAACCATCACATTACTATGCTTTTTTTCAATTATAAGATTTCACAATTTAATAATAAGCAGCAATCATAGCATGAAGTAATATAATTAAGTCTTAGCGCCCCAATGACAGTCTAACAACTCTAACAAAACCTCCCTAAGAATTGGAGTCAATAGTCATGAGCATCTAAGAATATATAAATCTAACTCTGCTAACACTATAATATATGTCTCTGAATCAAGTACTAAAACTAAATAAGAAAGGGAAGTGGAGAAGTTGTGGACGTTGGACAGCTACCTCAAAATCCCGTAACAGCCGCTAACGAACAAGAACAACTACTGCTCCAGACCGTCACATGAATCTGTGCACAGAGGCACAGGGAGTCTTTATGAGTACGCCAACTCAGTAGTAATGAAAATAAATCACAGTCTGAGAATTATAAAACTCACAGTACAGATACACAATTTAACAAAACCAGTAAAACACCAAGTCACCATGTAGTATTCATCAAATAAGTAAGTACGAAATCAGTTTCCAGAAATCCTTTGAAACAAGTGTAATATCAGTATATCTCAGTAAAAACCAGTTTGAAAACGAAGTAAATCATAGTTCGAAAACTTAGTAAAAATCATCGTAAATCTGCCCCTCGGGCCAAAATCATTTCTCGTAACAGTTTCCCCTCAGGCATTCTCTCAATCACTCAGTAACAAGCATCACTCAGTATCAATCATCACTCAGTATCAGCCCCGCGGGCAATAATCATCACTCAATAGGTACCTACGCTCACTGGGGGTGTGTACAGACTCCGGAGGGGCTCCTATAGCCCAAGCACTATAACAACATAAGGCCTGAAAGCCTCCTCAGAGCATAGGCCTAAAAGCCTCCGTCGTATAAGGCATGAAAGCCTCATCACCTCTCTCATGAGGCCTGAAGCCTCCTCACCTCTTTCATAAGGCCTGAAAGCCTCCTCGCCTCTCTCATAAGGCCTGAAAGCCTCCTCGCCTCTCTCATAAGGCCTGAAAGCCTCCTCACAATATAGGCCTGAAAGCCTCACTCAGTCAGACACCCTCAATTTGCCCTTAGGCCATAAACATACCGGGTTCTCGACCCAAAACAGTGTTTCATTTTTCAATAAATAGTATCGAAATACTTTGAGTGTCAAAACAATTTATCAGGAAAAGACTGAGTGTAAAATCATAACATATCAGTGAGGAAAATATAGTAAACACAACCCCCAAGGGGAAAACAGATCGGCACTAGGCCCCAAACACGGCTTACGGCCCAAACCATATCATAATAAAATAATACTAGTTAAGCATAGGCTTAAAAGTCGGTTTAGCAACTCAATAGTCGCCTAAATAGGAAAGACGTTTCCAAAGTTTCAACCTTTGCATTTCAAAACCCATGAAAGGGTGCATAGTCCGGGGTTTCATACCCTCAGGACTGAATTTAAAGACATTACTTACCTCAAAACTAGCCCGGAACTATTCCGCAACACGCTTGACTCTCGAATCAACCTCCGAAGGCTCCAAAACTACCAAGTTCAGATTTTCATCATCAATTTATGCTTAAGGAACGAATTCCAATCGAAAGATATCAAATTTAACTCAAAAATCTGAAATTGGTCAAAACCCAAACCCCGGGCCCGCGTCCTGAAACTCAGAAATTTATATACAAATATGTTCTTCATCATCTCACGAGTCCGTATGTATAAAGAACGCTAAAATCGGAGTCCGTTTGACCCCTCAAATCGACCCCTAAAGGTCTCATAATCTCAAGCCTTAAACTCACCTTTTTCTACTGATTTTTATGAATTAAATGCTTAGATTATGTTTTATAATCACCCATAAATGAGTTTTAATAATCAAAACACTTTCCTCTATGAAGAATACTGATTTCCTCTCTTAAAAATCGCCTCAAAAGCTTCTTCCTGTTCAAAAATTGGAAGAAAACTCGGACTTCTCGTTATATATATACTTTTCACGCGTTTTACTGCTCCCAATGGATTCCATGTGAAATTCTAACCAATTTAGGCTTTTGAATCACTCAATTTGACCTTATAATGAAGGAGATATGTAGATTTTAAGATTTGCAAATAGTGCAGGTTTTTAATACACCGTCAGGGCAAATTCGTAATTAACCTGAAAAATCTGGCAACCTTGGTAAAATGGCCATAAAATCCTCATACGATGTCCAAATTCGACGATTCGTTTTTCGACGGGTCCGTAATTACGATACGTATCTAATGGTTCATTAAAAACAGCAATAGGAGCTCATTTGTTCATTATAATATCATTTATTCTTGAAGAAACGACGTCGAAGCATAAGAAAAACGAGCACAACGCAGCCCAAACCTATCCGAAACTCACCCGAGCTCCTCGAGACCCCGTACGAACATACTAACAAGTCCCATTACATAAATTGAACTTAGTCGAACCTTCGGAACACCCAAAACAACAGCAAAACACCAGATTTACTTCGAATTCAAACCTAAGAACTTCTAAATCTCCAACTTTCGCCTATTCAAGCCTAATTCTACATCGGACATCACAAAATTATTCTGTACACACTCTTAAGTCCCAAATCACCTAACGAAGCTATCTGAGCCAAAAAATCCGCATTCCGGGGTCGTTTATCAATAAGTCAACTCTCAGTTGACTTTTCCAACTATAAGGCTATTTTTAAAGACTAAATGACTAAATTCTCACTACAACCATTCTGAACCCAAGCCAACCAACTCTAACACATCATAAACAGTAATTCCAACCTATGACAAGGCAATAACAACAATAATAATGCAAATTCTACGGAACGACCGATCGGGTCGTTACACAAAGAAACAGGAATACAGGCTCAAAGGGATTAACTACGATACATAATACTTAGGCGGGTAAAATATATATATGGATCAACAAAGAAATTCCTATATCACTTCCAAGACTGAACAAAACTACTATTTCACTTTGCAAACACACGGGCCAAGTTCTAGGCATCAAATGCAATGCACAGAATAACACACAAACCTCACACACACATGGCACATAACTCACTCAAGATTGGTTTCATCAAAACAATCTAGTCAAAGCAGTTAAGAAAAGTTAAGCTTATACAGTTTAAGGTACTTATACAAGAGTCAAAAAATGAGTCTAAGCGTCACAACCAAAGTACTCACTATTTTCAAGGCATAACAAAGTCAAGAGATATTGCTTTAATTCAATTCATCTTACGCTGGCTCCTACACCTAACAAAAATAAAACTAACTACACCCGGTTCAAACAAAACCCTTGAAAAAGAACCGCGACACAAAGAAAAACCAAGGGGGAATCGCTACACTACCTAAAAAAGAAAATATTTTTGTCTTTTTCCTTTCGACTTAAATCCCTCAAGAAAATTGTCTAATAGATCTATCGTCAGGAAAAGTCCAATCGTTTCTATTTTTGTAAAGAAAAAATATTATTCAATTAAACTAATACAACTAAAATAACATGGAATGTCACCCAAACAATCTCCTCACCCCACATTCAAAATTGTGCATTGTCCCTAATGTACACCAATAAATACAAGTGGTAAAATAAACTCCCTGGTAGGCCAAAGACCGAAGCACTAGCAGAGCAGGTTACTCAGACTTCTCTCAAGCCTGATCTTTCGTGTGGGTACCTCAAACTTAGTTCCAACCATCTGGTTTGCTGTTGCATCCTTCCAATGGATTTGCTTTTCATGCTCCTAAAATAATCAAAAATCGACACTACAAGAATAATACAATAATAAAAGTAAATAAATAATAATAATAAAAAAGTAAAGCTGGGTTGCCTCCCAACAAGCGCTTGATTTAACATCGCGGCACGACATGAACTACTTTTTGCCTCCACCTCGAGCTTATAAATTGAACCCCGAGTTTTGATTCAAACTTATGATTATGCTCCTGGGGTGGTGGAACGAATCTAACTGGCCCAAGGAAACTATGTAATATTCTGCACTTCTTGGCCTTTAGATGAGGCATGTAATTCCGACTTTCTAGCAAGACGAATTTCAGAATGTAGGCACCTTGTTCCTCATTCCTTGACTCCTCAAGTGGCTCGGATAACTCTATTTCTATATCATCATCCAAACACAATGTAGAAAAGTGCTTGGAGTGTGGACCAATGCGCTCAACTACATAAACATTGAGACTGTCTACTTCCTCAACACCCATGACACTAGAGTCAGCTAAATATGTATCATCAATGTCCTTGGTTGACTCTAGTATCTCTTCTACAACATCGACATCCTCAAAATCTAGTTCGACTGATTTTTGGAGTTTTACTATGACCTCCTCTGTTAGCACCTCGATTTTTGCATCTAATACATGCTCATTTTGGCTACTATCCACAAAATTGTCTTGCTGAGCATTAAAAGTGTCAACCACTTGACTCACTTGAGCCTCCAAGTTGCGAATAGTTGCCTCTTACCTTTCTATCTGCAGTTGTTTCTCGTTATTTTATTCCAGGAGGCACTTTAACATATCTTTGATCTCCTGCAGGTCAGCTTCCCTGGGTTCTTTGTTCCTATTTACTTCACCAAACCTGGGTTCTTTGTTCCTATTTACTTCACCAGAAAAAGTAGAATCATCATAGCAAGATATTAGGGGAGGATAAGAAATATACGCACAACCATGAAAGTGACCATCTTAACCACCACATATATCACACACATTCCACACATAAGATTGAGTTGGTGCACATAACTCGCTCTCGGGAATATTTTGATAATTTTGTAATGGGTGGTTTCCTCTACAATATGCATAAGGAGGATCAAAAGTAGAATTACCAATATCAAAACTCTCATAATTCCAAGATGCCATGTCTCTCAAGTCAAAAAGAAAAATTTAAAAAATAATCAGATAAAAGAAAACAAAAATAAAAGTTGAAACTTGCAACCTAGAAATGCGTACACCTACAGCTACATCGTTAGTTCCCCGACAACGGTGCCAAAATTTATCCATGCCCAACTCTAGTCCTAAAAAGGATAAGCGGTCGCCGCAAATATAATCCGGTCTAAGAGTCCGGAGTCGAATCCCAAAGAGAACTAAGGTTTCACCATAATTGTTCAATATCGCTAAGAAGATAAGCTCGAATAAATTTCTAAGTTATAAAGATTAAGATTCTTATATATAACTAATTAACTAAGAAACTAAATCATTAAATTAACAACTAAAGATACAGGGTTGGGGATTAAATTTAGGAGGTCTAGAGTTATGATTTCCCCAAATGTTGGAATCCTTCCCGCTATGTTCCCTACAATTTCGCCTATGTATTCACTATTGGTCGTTGTTGATACCTAATTTTTTCCTATAATATTTTTAAATGCATATATACCTTCAAAACTACGCACTAGCATCAATTGATGTTTTTCCATAATCTCTACATTTTTTAAACTAATTTATCCCAGTATTTTTATTTATATAAATAATTACTAATTGCATCACAAATAATTTTATGACAAATTTATGACTTAATTCTACTATTTACATTTACATTAAGCTCGAACTATTTGCACAAACAGCCACACTTAAATTTTTTGGGTTACAATTGCAATAACTTTGCAATTATAGACAATGCGTACATTATTGCATTATTTTACCAAAAAATGGCTCATTATATTTTTAAAATATTGAGTAATTAATTTTCATCATTTTTATGCATAAAAATCATTTTTTATCATTTACTAACTATTTTTTTTACAAATTATTTTTGATTAAGTGGGTATTTAACAAGTAGCCTCTTTTTAATTTAGTTCAATTTCGGACCTAGCCCATATCATTACCCCCAGCCTAGATTTTAATCATGGCCCAAATACCCTTAAGCCCAACCTACACCTACCCGACCCAAACCCCCATCAAATTGTGGTCGTTGATCTTTTAGATAAACGGTCCACGATAAGCCTTACCATAATTAACCCCCAACCAACCCTAACCCCTAATCACTTTTCCAAAACGGTCGCCTTTGAATCCCTCCTCCTCCATTCCCTCTCAAGCTCGCCCCTAACCCTAATTGCCGTCATTGGCGAGAAACCCCTGCTATGGTGTTTCCGTGCCTCCTCCGACCACCACTGGTCCCCTATATTCCCTGGCTCTTTGATTTGATGATTCCTTGAGGATATCTCAAGGAAAGTCAACCGGATTCTGCCTTAAACTTGTTCACTGGCCGGTTCATGCCATTTTCGTTTGTGAGTATGGATTTCCTCTCGTTTTTTGTAAGAATCCATGGGTTTTTGAACGATTCTCTTCATCTATATTATTTTCTGAAAACCCTAGTTCGCCATTCTTCGATTCTTCTCAGATCGTTATAGATCTGAGGTGATTCGAGTATTATTAAGTATTTTCCTTTAAAATCCCTTGTTTAATTAACTATTTCGATCTTAGTCACTCTTTTTAAAACTAGGGTTTCTTCCCAGACTTTTTTCAAAGATTTTTACTTTCAAACGCTTAATTTGTTCATCTCTTTACGTGTTTGGTTAACCTTCGCATGCATGCTCGAACCCTAAATGTTTCTGTGAGTTATATTGATCTCTTCAATTTTGTTTCGATATTGTGGTTATCTCTGTGAACCAGTCCTATTAACTTATTTCTATGATCTCCCCCGCTATAATCAGTATTTTGTGAAATTTCTGCTTGATTGACTTATGTTAAGGATTTGAACAATTTCTTTCTTGTTAAAATCAGAACCCTTTGGATTCTTACTTGGTTAATTTCTATCTAAGGATTCAAATAATTCTTTCCTATAAAATTAGAACTCTTTGAAGATTTTACTGATTGTTTCCTGTTAATTGCTCTGATTAAAATCCATGTGCATGGAATTTTTTGGTTTCCTTATTTATGACTTTAATTGGTCATCCTTGCCTTAATCACTCATATGCATGATTTTGTGATTTGTACTAATCCTTTATTTGGTTTGATTTGGATTCTTGCCTTAATTAAACTCTCTTGTTGTTACCGTTGGTCAATTACCCCTAATTAAGGGGTTTATTCCGGATTCCCTTATGGTTAATTGATTTTGTGACCCTTTGATTGCCCTTGATTAACTGAATGCTGATTCCTTTACCTTATTTGTTCTACTCTTGAATAGTTATATATACTCTCTTATTCTGCCTCTCAAACACACGAACAATAGTTCAAAATACACACACACTCTCAAATTCTCTCTTCTTTCTCTGCTATATGTGCTAACTGTTGGTCTAGCCGGCTGAAAGCCAAGGCTAGACAGTGGAACTCTACTTGCTTTACATTCTGCATTTTTTGCTTCCTTAATTGGTATTTCTCTAATTCAATTCTGAAACTCAATTTTACGTGTTCCTTTGTGTAAACCCATTCCTATTCCTGCACTGGTTAATTGGCTATGTATTTGATTGTCTTCTTGTTTACTGCTTTACCTAGTATGTTTAAGTTTTTACCCTCTTCGGTTCAAGTGTTTAATCGAGCATGCCTAGATCTCATTTGTCTTGTTTGCATGTTTGTTCAGTTCCTGTTTACTCCCCTCAACTAGTATGTTCATGGTAGTGTCTTAGACTCATAATGTATTTGATCGATCCTAATTGGTATGACTGATGCACCCTTGTATTCAACATGACTATTCCCACACTCTGTCTCTATGTTTTAATTTCCTTTTACCATGACTGACTTGTCAAGCCTCTGAATCAGTAGACTCGTGGTTTGTTCGGTTCATGTGTTTTTGATATGAAGCTCTCTATGTTCCCAACCCCTTGACCCCTGTTTGTAAAACTGATTGTTGAATGGTCGTGAGTCTGAGCACTGAGTTTGTGTGGTTGTATGTTGAATCTTTGTTCTTTTAGAATTGATTTTAAAACTGTTTTTTTTTCACTCTTGGCTTTTTTCCCAAAATGTTTCTATTCCAGAAAACTTTTTCATCCCTAAAAGTGTTATCTCTACACTGTCTTTAACAAGTTCTTTCAAAACTATGTCAAGCACTCTCACTTCTACTCTTAGATTACTTAAGTTATGCCCCTCCAGTGTGTGTACTGCCTAGGAATCCATGAGATTCCTCTGAACTCTGGCACACTGGGGCTGGCCCTTTCCACACTGCACATAATCACTCCCCTATTCAAAGGATCTTGGTGTGAGCATTGCCCGGGATCCCTGAGGAACTTAGGGAACTTTTACACACCAGGACACCTTATTGGCTATGAGACTCTTGGTATCTGAGACTGTTTTGAAGGCCTGGTGTATCCAGGTTTGCTTTGGGCCTATCTGCAGGCTCCCTATAGTGTAGCTTATATTTATGTAACTCATTCAATTCTGGCCTGTAAAAATTATCTTTGTAAACAGATTTTGGGGAAAATAGTAAAAGGGGACGGATATTTATATGTCTTTTGTGGGGAAATTGGATAGAAATCATGCTTTAGGTTTATACTGTGCTTATTTGCAACAGAGATCATGCCTTTAGACCTATATTATGTTACTTGCATTAGAGATCATGCCTTTAGACCTATATTATGTTACTTGCATTAGAGACCCTGCTTTAGGATAATTACATTTACATGTTTTTGCATATTAGAAAACATGTTATAGCTCAGTACTTCACTATCACGAAATTCTGCTTCTTCATAATCATGATCACGTAGAAATCATGTTATTAAGTTACTGTTGTAATTATGCCTAATAAAAGGTTCATTCTTTATGTGCATTAGAAATTCTGCTTTAGGACTACGTTTACATTCGCTTTAAACCATGTCTACATCGCCTAAATCAGTAACCCTCTTGTCTATAAGGATGCTTAAAAGCAGCCCCAACGCCCAGATACCATGTTATAGGATAAATATGTATGAAATCAGTTTCGTGAGAGTCAGCACCTAGACAAGCATGTCTATAGGACGTATTAAAACTCAAATTGTTTGCTTTCCTTTAGTTAATTTCAAGAATTCTTTTTGCATTTTTAGATAGCATGTTATAGGGTATCCCTGAACCACGCTTAGGCAAACTTATAGGTAATTAAGGCCTTATAAAAGTGGTAAAACTGTGCTTTGTTTAATTATTTGTGAACTGTACATATTCAGCAAGTCCTAAAAATCAGTAGGCAAACTAATTAGGTCTCCACTGCCTCGCTTTAATAGATATTGCATACAGTCTGCTTTCAGGCTCACATAGATATCCTGTTTTAGGACTTTGAAATGTCTGAAATCCTGTTGTTTGAGACGTGTTATTGTCTGCATACTTGAGGAGGTAAAAGTGAGCCTTTAATTGTTCCTTACGTGAATGTCCTATTTGTTCTTGCTTGTTGTTTAGATTTTCTCTTTTAAACACCTTAGGAGAGTCTAGAACTGCCTAAAATTAGAGGTCCTAAGCACCTCCGGGACCACAAGGAAGGGACGGGTAATGCACGCTTAGAGTCCGTCTAAATTAAAATCGCTCATATAACCGCTAAGGGGAGGGTAATTGGGTAGTAAAAGGATATGATGACATGTGCGCTAATGTCACATGCAACCCCTCTAGTTGAGGAAGGATTATCGGGCATTGCACGGATGTGATCCTATAGGCTAAATAACTTGGACTCCTTTATCTTGTTTACATATGTGTGCTCAGACTGCTTACCTTTTAAACTCCTTTCATCTTACTTACATATGTGTACTTAGACTGCTTATCTGTTAAATGACTAATTTACTAAGTAAGTTTGGCCGGGACCCACCATTATGGACCTCGAGGGGTGCCTAACAACTTCCCCTCAAGGTAATTTCAAGCCCTTACCCAATCTCTGGTAACGTAGACCGCTTTACATGAGTTACTTGAATTAGGTGCCCTAACGCACCATAAATCCGTTAGATGGAGACTCTTCATTTTCCATACCCCTCTCCCAAAAGGGAGGGAGTTGTTCCAAATGAATGTCGAAACCCGATTTCGCGAGAAAAAAAAAAGGAGGCGCGACAGCATGGCGACTCTGCTGGGTATTTTAGGCTTTTACCATAACAAACCTTGCTTTTTTGTAAATTAGTCTTAAGCATGCTTCTTTTTGCTAATATGTGCTCACCTTTTCCCTTTCCCCTTATGTGAATTTAATTGCCCGTTTTGAGCATTTATCATTTCCTTTACTGCAGAAACTGACTTATTTCTTTGTTTTACTTTCTTAAACGTCTTTCGATTATTAAATATTGCCTTTATTATTTTCCTAAACGTGCAAATACGTGACAATATGTTATTTACTGCTGTATAAATCATGCTCGACATCATATTCCACTTGTGCGTAATCAATCCTTTAGCAACGCTTGATGAGTGGTTGCGTTCTTCCTATATATCACCCTTTAAATTCGAAAATGCTTATTTGCGGTAAAACTAGTCGATCAGCAGTGTAATCGACGGTTCCGTGCCTTTCTCCCTCAAGTTGTCGCTTGAGGGTACCAGTATAGACCCCATAGCAACCTTACTCTTATTATAACTGTACATTCATCATGGTCAAACCTAGCCGGGTTAGTATCTTGTCCACATAGTAACCCTTTAAGACAAGCCTTACCCAAAAATCTATCGGGGTTTCCATAATCCTGACGGACGCAACCACGTTTTGTGCATTAATTTTGGAGAAATAAATGACAATATGCTAATCATCGATATATAAATAGTCGAATCCAGAGAGGGAAAGGGCCTAACTTTATTTGTTTTGCAGAAAAATGAGGCACGAGGTCCCCAGGTTCGGCATGGTACAAAATATACCACCACTACTCCTAGACTGGTGGGAAGATCTTTCCTCAAGTGACAAAAAATATGTGAAGAAGGTCTTGGGAAATTTGCCTTCTCTATTAGACATCCAGCCAAATAACATGTTGATTGAAGCTGCAACCATGTTCTAGGATCGTGAAAAATCAGTGTTTCGCTTCGGGGATATAGAAATGACCCCGCTCCTAGAAGAAATCGGGGGATTTGCTGGGCTACCTTGGGACAGCCCTGGGTTACTACTACCAAAATATCGCACTGGTAGAGGGTTTCTAAAATGATGAGTCTGAAAAAGAACGCCGATTTGGAGTGCTTAAAGAAGTCTTATATATCATTTGACTACTTGTATGAGAGATACGGTCATAGCAACTCCTACCGTATTTTCCATGATGACTTTGCCATAACTTTCTTGGGACATATTCATCGCAGAGTTTTCCTGTTCATTGTTTATTTCTTGGGTGTAATAGTGTTCCCAACGAAAAGGGGAAGAATTCACACTAGAATAGCTATAGTCACCAAGACCCTAATGGAAGGAATCGAGGGACAAACATACACCATAGTCCCTATGATTATAGCTGATATTTATCGGGCCTTGGATCACTGCCAGAAAGTGTCCAAACATTTCGAGGGTTGCAATTTGCTGCTGCAGTTGTGGTTAATGGAGCATCTCCAAAAGGGTCAATATCGCTAGGAGTTTCCACGAAGGGCGTGGAATGACCATATTGCCTCCCATCACCCTACACGGATGACTTATATTTCGGACAGGTTTGCTCAACCAGAGAGTGCTAAGGATTCTTCGACAATTTGACTGAGGATCAGGTCTAGTGGATGTTTGAATGGTTCCCTACTGACGAGTTCATCATCAGGTCAAGGGACGCTCCTCACTTATTGTTGATGGGGTTAAGGGGAATACACCCTTATGTTCCCATCAGGGTTATGAGGCAGGCAGGAAGCAATTCATACTGCGGGTCGCAAAGATAGGTCATTTTCGGGCAGATTTTCAGGATGACTGATGCGAGACTAAATTGCATAGTTTAACATGTGATATACCTTACATTTTATGCG
>ML424482.1:0-34180 GCA_005239525.1 Nicotiana knightiana
GACCGCATTTGTGTCGCAAATCCATCCCTAGGCCCATTGGAAACAAAGACTTATGCGACGCATTTGTGATCGCGTAGTCAAAATGCGGTTCACACATGCGTTGCACCCTTCCACAGTATGCTTCCCCAGCCCATCTCCCAGTTTGTGACCTGTCTGCGACCGCGTATTTATTTCCATGTTGCCCATCCACCTCTGCGATGCATATGCGAACCGCATAGTGGTTATGCGATTGCATATGCTATCACATTAGTGCTCTTTGTTTAACTATGTTTGCTTATGCGACAGGTTAGTGATCCGCATTGTGGTAATGCGATCGCATACCTCGTCGCATAAGTCAAAATTTCTGTCCTTTTTGTTCATCTTTTCGTAATTTGTTTTTATTTTGTCCGCCCTTCCACTCACACGTAGTTTCTCTTTGCAGCAATGCCTCGTGAGCATACAATATCTAAGAGATCCTCCACAAGCAGGCAGGCACCTCCACCTAAGCGTGCACGTCAAGCACCTCCATCGGACATTGTTGAAAGCCCTTCCCAGTCTGATGAGAGGGATAGTGAATCGGAGGTAAACTTGGAAGCTGAGGTACGGAGGAAATAGATGGACGATTATCAGCTACGCTATCGATTGCCTCTATCTAGCGAGTTGTACAGGGAGGGTCTGACCAAAAGAAAGATCTTACCCGAGAAAAGGCTAAGTCTCAACGGCCTGAAATAGCAATACCCCCATATTCTACAAAATATAAGAACTAGAAAATGGGAATGCTTTAGTGAGCCCCTCGGGGAATACAACAAGACCATGGTGAGAGAATTCTATGCTTATGCTGCTTCTAGAAATGCCCATCACAAGAGGAACAAAATTTTCAGTGAGGTAGTGTTAGTCAAGGGGGTGGAAGTGATTGTCACTAAGCCGCCATCCATGCTTGGTATTTTTCAACGTCGCGCCCAAGCGCGAAGGAATACGAGGCCAGACTCGCCAACAAAGATGGAGAGCGTGCTTGGGTCGCCTCTGTGATTGCAAGAGGGACTCCGGCCTAGATTACTCCTAACCACAAGATTTACAAAGAAGATCTTTCGAGAGAAGGAAGATTCTGGCTTGCTTTTTTCACCTCCCGTCTGATTCAACCAGAAACAAAACAGATAAAAGCATTGAGAAGGACATTCTCATTGCTTTCATTATGTCAGGGATCAATGTTGATGTGACCGACATTATTTTTCAAGAGATTGGGGTCCGATCTTGGCAGAAGAAGACTTCATTTCCTTTCCCCTGCCTCATCACTGCATTGTGCCGGGCTGCTGAGGTCCTTCTTATACCTACATGTGACAAGGCAGCAAAGATTGACAAGGATATCGACATCACCCGTATCAGTGATGCAGGGCCCAGGGCAGCAACATCTCCTCCAGTCATCCCAATGCCTACCTCTACAGAGGTAGAGCCCTCAGAGCCCCAACCTTATACAGCAGATCCATCCACCACTGCCTCACAGCCTACTGCCCGTGCTGGTACCCCCTCAGCCATTCCGCTGCCCGTCCTCTCCCAGCTTGGTTTCCTACCAATGGTAAGTTAGACAAGCTCCTGAGAGAACTTCCTACTTTGATCCAGCAAGCCCTCACCCCTATTCAGTCTTCAGTAACTGCCCTTGAGGGTCGCCTTCAAGGACTTGAGGCACGCATTGAAAAGGTTGAGCGAGGTGAGATTAGGCACTTGCCAGAGCTCCGGACCGATGTGTCCACTTTAATGAAGGAGCTCCACCGACTGCAGCACCTGGAGTATGACTTCTCATCCCTCCTTCCCAAGGAAGGGGAGGAGGGAGTTGGTACCTGCGAGCCTGGGCTAGGCCTTGATTTCTCCACGCTGATGATAGCCCAGACCGCGCCGATTATCCCACCACCTTCAGCTCCTCCCGCACCTGTTGCTATACCTTCTGTAGAGGAGTCCGGACATTTTTCAGAGTCCGAGGTGAGGAGGAGTCCTCTTCTTATGATGAGGAGCAGGGTCCTCAGGAGAAGGGAAATGAGGTTTCCATTGCTACAGTTGCACAGGTGACAGAGGAGGCACTCATTCAGCTTGCTATTCACCGTTCTCTGGAGGACACAACTGCCCCAGCCTCAGTTCAGCCGTCAGCAGATGAGGGAGGCAGCTCTCAGACTTCGATCACTCTTGCTGCTGAGCCTGCAGCAGTTCCTCCACACCAGTAGCTGCTATTCCTCCTGCTGAGCAGTCGGATGCTCCTGTCCTTGTGGCGGTTGAGGATCCCTCTCCCACCTAGCATACCACCGACTCCCGTAGCGCTTAGCGCGCCCCAGGGAGCCCCTAACTCTGTCTTTGCATTTCTTATGCATTGGGGACAATGCATATCTTTTTTTTGGGGTGGTGGTTGTATATATTTTTGTGAAAACATAGACAATATAGTACTTGTAATTTTGTTTTATGTATGAATGGTTTTTTTTTCGTTTTTGTTTATGTACTATGTCCAAGTTGCCAGTAAACCAGTGTACATATTTCGTTTGTGATATTAATATATTTCATTACCATTAACTCTTGTTTGTATTTTATAAAAAAAAAAAAAAATCTAAAACAAGTTGCTAGTTTATGTCGAGTTTTTTTTCTCTCTCCTTAGTTGTTAGTAATGAATTCCCTTTGGTTTTTATTCCCCGGGTTCTTTTCCAAGGGTGGAATAGTAGAACCATGGCACTAGGACGAAACGTATTTACCGTTTTAGTGTAAGTGTCTAGTCTCAAGCATGTATATCTGTAAATAATCCATACCCTTCCTACTTGAGGCTCGCCTTTTGACTCTATGTGTACTTAGAATTATACATGTAAATAATGAAAGTTTTGAGTCGGCAAGCCCTGACTCTTGAGCTAAAACGATGTTGATCTAAACAGTTATGTGCCGTGTGTGTTAGATGTTTGTATCAATAATTCTTGTGTTTACTTCTGTTAGCTAGAACTTGCCGAGTTGGTTTTTCGGTGCTAATAATAAGTACATTGAGTTGGAGAAATGACCTTAGTCATTCTTTGTGATATTGAGAAACCCAGTGAACCTTTCAAGCTACCAAATGTTTGCATGAATACAACTAGTTTCCCATTTGAGCCTTTAGCCTTTTTGTTGGACACCTCATTACAAGCCTTCCCTGTTTTGAAAAGTAATCCCCTCTTTTGAACCCGTCCGTCCTTGAATTTTGAAAATGAGGCAAAAAGCCTAAGTTGGGGGTTTGGTGAAAGAATTGGAGATTGGCTAGGTTGTATATTGAGTGTAGAGCATATACCTCAAAAGATTCAAATGAAAATTGTTCAAGCTCCAAAAAAAACAAAGAGAGATACAAATGTATATATAAAAAAAAAGAAGAAAAAGAAATATATATATATATATATATATATATATATATATGGAAGCTTTGAATAAATTTAGTTAGGTAGTTCTACGATTGGTAGCTAAACACCAATGAGGCTATGAGATTTAAAAAGAAACAAAAGCACTGAAAGAGAAAGATGTGAGTAGTGTTCAAGGAGGATGTAGTCACTTGTACCCAAATGATTATCCAACCCTTCCCTAAGCCTACATTACAAGCCAGAAATTCCTTATGGGATCTCCAACCGAATGTTCTTAAAATGGCGACGAATTAAAATAAGGCAAAGCGTATGGTATGATGTGTTGTAACACTTGAAATTCTTTGTGAGTGTAAGTGTTTGTGTAATTATGTCCCTTGTTGTTGTCATTGTAAATATTGTGAGTTGAGACTTTCTGTCTTTGTGGTGAGGGCACATGTACTGTGGAGTGTAACAATAGTTGAGTTCTTGAAGTTGGGTGCAAGTACACTCAACTGAGAGTAACATTTTGTCAAATAGCTCGAGGCTCAAAGTTCACATTGAGTAGTTTCCTTGTAAATAGTAGTAACTGTTCATAACGGGTAATTGGATGAAATGCATGCTTGTAGTACTGACACTTAATACTGTCCGTGGTCATAGTTGTCTCCGGTCTTGTAGTTAAAGTTTATGTTAAGATAGAGTCATTTTAGTTGCTTGAGGACAAGCAAGAGTTTAATTTGGGGGCATTGATGTGCCGGAGTATTTTGGCACATTTAATACCAAATTGCTTAGATTATAGCTTGTTTCAAGAGAATTTACCTTTTATACTTATAGAATTTTGATGTTTTTCAGTGCATGAGGCTTAAACACTCAAGAACATGGAAAAGAGATCAAAGGAGATAAAAAGTGAGGAAATTAACACTATGCGATCGCATATTTGACAAGTGGATGTCACAGAACTAATATGGGAACCGCATAATGCACCAAAGGATCGCAGACCTCAACAGAAAGATAGGCCAATTTCAAGAGAAAGAATGCGGTCGATTATGCGACCGCATAACTCACATTCGAGCCGCAGAGTTAACCGTAGAATCCCTGGTACCTGATGCTGCCTCAAGAATGCGATGCAAATCTGTGGTCGCATCTCAACAATGCGAATCGCAGATCAACAATGCGAACCGCAGATCAACAATGCGGTGACTACCTGGAAACTAGGGTTTAGAGATGCGATCGCATAGTTGACCTAAAGGGGTATTTTTGTCCGTTTTTGGCCCTATTTTTTAGTCCACTATAAATAGATTTATTAGGGTTTTGTGGGTCATTCTTGTCTGGTTTTAGAGAAACATTACCCTATTAAATATTCTCCTCCTTTTTGGAAGCATTAGAGCAAGAAATCCTTGGTTTTGTAAGCATTCTTGACACTTATTACTCTGAGCTTTTTGTCATTTATTATGTGTAGCTAGCCTTAAATACTAAGGTTGTGGACCCTAAATGGGGGTTATGTATTTGGGTATTTACCATTGAATATATGCATAATGGGTTATTGATATTTATTTACTCTTCATTTTATATTTATTGTTAGTGGTTGCAAACATTAACTTATGCCATAAAATATTTCTTAGCTTGGAAAAGTGGGTTAGACTTGGTAAGACTAAATATCAAAGACTCAAGGCTTTAAACCTTGTTCAATAGAATCACTTAGGAATAAGTTGGTTTTATTTGGCAGTAAGTGATTTGGTTTTATTGCAACTCTTTTATATTTGAAAAAATTATAAAGAGGAAATACTACCCTATTATTGGAAAATATTGGGTAATCATTTAGAAATGAAATGCATATCAAGAACTTCTCATTAGAAATATATCATATTAATACCCGTTTGCATTACACTTCATTAAAGGGGACACAACCTTGGTTCACTTAATCACATTAATTACAACTTTAATTAATTCTCATTGCCACTATATTTACTCGATTATTACACAACAAACCCCTATATTCCTGTTCATTAGTGGAATGGAATTATGATTTGAGTTAAGAATCACACTATCAAAGTAATATTTTTACACCTATTCCCTATGGGATTCGACCCCAACCTTGTTGGGTTATTATATTTGACTTCGACCGCTTTACACTATTTTAAAGTGTAATTTGAGCGTATCACCAATTCAAGCCTAGTTCTACACCGGACATCAAAACTTCATTCCGAACACACTCCTAAGTCCCAAATCACCTAATGAAGCTATCCGACCGATAAAATCTGCATTTCGAAGTCGTTTACCAATAAGTCAACTCTCAGTTGACTTTCTCAACTATTAGGCTACTTTAAGAGATTAAATGCCTACATTCTCACCATAAACACTCCAGACCCAAACCAACTGATCCAACACAACAAAAATAGGCTAGAAATATATAACCAATGCAGAAATGGGGAAACGGGGTAAATCTCACTCACGGAACGACCAGCCGCATCGTTACAGTATTGTTCCCTTAATTAGAACTTTACGAACCTACCCCTAATTACCTGTTCTATACCTACACTGTTTGAAGTCGTTCCTTATTTGTTATACTCCAGCTATATATGATTTCTTTCCTTAATTTGTTTCCCGTCCTTTACCGTTTGAAATGACTCCCTTAATTAAGGGAAGACTTGTACTGATTTTTACTCTAATTGATTCCGAGTTCTTCAATTACTGAACAAATTGATTCTTACCTTATTTACCTAGCTCTCAAACTACTATATATATTTCTCTCTTCTACTCTTATTAGATAGTCTCATAGACACACAAACTCACATTAGTTCACATATCCCACACACTCAAAAGCTCTTCTGTTCCCTTTGTTACTTGCTATTGTTACTAAATTAGCCGGCTGCACGCAAGGCTAATTATTGCACTCTCTTGTTCTTCACTTTGTGTTCACTCTCCTTACTGGTATGTTCTGATTTTAAATTCAAGCTCACAACCCAATATGTTTCCTACTGCTTCAGTTTATCATATTCCTGATCTGTTTCCGTCTATTATTTTGTTGTTCGACATGTAATTGACCTGTCTACATTATTGCTTCACCCAGCATGTTATTCATGTCCTACCCCTTTTAGGATCAACATGATTACTCCCCCTTGTAGTCTGTCTCAGTGTAACTCTACTCTATTTTTGAATGTTTGTCCATTTGTTGTCCAGTTCTGGCATGCACCTATTTTTGCAAAACTTATTTGTTACCCTAAGTGTTCTTGATGTCATGCTTAATCATGTCTAGTACTTCTATGTCCTCACTGTTGCTATGAAATCCTACTATGTCATCTCCCAATCCCATGAACCCTCTAAAACACTTATGATTCTATAACTATGTTCTAATTAGCACTCCTGAATCCATGTCTTACTATTTGCACTATTAACCACCCGTTAATTGCAAAAGACTTCTGTTTATTATATGTGTATTATGTGTCCCCAGTCCCCAATTATCCCTGTGTGAAAGTCTGTTGTTGAGCAATGTTAAATCTAATTGTTGTATGGTTGATCTACTGTTTGGTGGACTACACTGTTCTTGTTCAAACTATTTTACTACTAAACCACTTCATACTTTTATAAACTTCAACTGAGCCTTTTCCAAATATTGATTTCCTATTAAAACCTTTTGAAACTATGTTAAGCACTCTCACTCTACTCTTAGGTCCTTAAGTTCTGCCCCCTCTAGTGTGTGACTGCTTTGGGATTCCTGTGAGATCCCTCTGAACTCTGATGCAGTGGAGCTGTCTCTTCCACACTGCACTTACTCAGTTCTAGTAATGAAGTCTGGGTGTGAGCACTGCTCGGGATCCTTGAGGTCCTTAGGGAACTCTGGCACACCCGTACATGAGAAAGACTATGAAACTTTGGCATATGAGGCTATAGACACCTGGTACATTTGGGCCTACTTCAGGCTCCCTATGGTTTAACTTCTTATTTTCCTTTATCTATTTATGTAATTTATTCAGCTGGTCTGTAATAATTATTTGTAAACAGATATTGGGGTTGGCCAGTAAAATTGGGAGGGTAGTTATATATTCTATCATTGATAGAAATCATGCCTTAGGCTTTTTACATTCCCTATCTGCATTAGAATCCATGCTTAGGACCAACGTATTCATTCAAACCATGCCAAACATGCATTAGATATCATGTCTTTAAGGCTTTTCATGTTACTGCTCTAACGTACAACATGTCCTTAATTTATGCTTATGCCTACCACTTAGAAATCCTGCTCCTAGGATAATAAAGTTAATATAAAACTGTTACTCCTGTGTATTCAAAATCATGTTTCAATCATCCTGTAACTCTTTGTGCATTTTGAAATCATGCTTTAGGACTATGCATTTAGAAATCATGCTTTAGGAATTCTATGCATTCTGAAATCATGCGCTAACCATTCTGCATTTATATGTGCATATTAGATACCATGCTCTAGGACTCTGTTTGCATTTGCTTAATCACGCCTAGTTTAGACTACTGATTCATGAAAAGATATAACACAATCTCTCATATGATTATCCTATTTTAGATAAAACTAGTAACAATCTCTGCATTTTCGTAACACCTAGAATAACATGCTTTTAGGAAAAAACAACTTCTGAACTGTCTAAAGGTTAACATGCTTAAAAATTAGTAGGCAAATTGATTAGGCCCCTTGCTTCTGAGTTTTTTTTTTTATAAAAAATAAAGCTGCATATTTCTGTGAATTGGCATTAACTTAGATATACTGTCTTAGGGTCCTGTCTAATAAAACTGCCTCTTGTTTGTGTTTGAGACGTGTTGATTATGTGCATTACTTGTGGAGGTAAATCTGGGCTTCATAACTGCTTTCCAACATTTATCTGATTAGTCCTATTTGTTCTTGCCTGTAGCTTAGAATTTTATCCTTTCAAAGCCTTAGGGGTCTGTCTAGAACTACCTATACTTAGAGGTCCTAGATTCCTCCAAGGCCATTAAGAAGGGACGGGTAACAACACGCATAGAGATCTCTAAATAAACTATCCTAATAACCTCTAAGGGGTGGGGTAAAGGGTAGATATGGATATGATGACCAGTGCGCTAATGCCACGTGTAGCCCCCCACTGAGGAGTGATTAACGAGCATTGCATTGATGTGATCCTATAGGATAAAGAACTTAGGACTTCCCCTATCCCCTACATATGTGTGCTTAGACTGCAAATCTTTTTTCAAAACCATTACTTGTTTCCATGTGTATACTTTGACTGCCTATTTGCTACTTGTTTGTATTCAAAAAACTTGTTTGGCCGGGAACCACAGTTGTGGACTTTGAGGGTGCCTAACACCTTCTCCTTGGAGTGATTTCAAGCCCTTACCCATTCTCTGGTTATTCAATTAGTGTTGTTGTGACCCTTAATAGGTGCCCTAACACACCTTAATTCGTTAGGTGGTGACTCTTCAAATCCTTCACATCCCTCATCGAAAAAGGAAATGAGTTGTCCCAGTAATGTCAAAAACCTGACCGATCCGAAAGGAGAGGAAAGAAGGGGGCGCGACACTTTACCATAAGCTAAAGGAAAGGTACGATTTTTGTTAGTAATAACGGATTATTTTTGCAAATGGGTAGAGGCAGGATCTTTCAAACAAGTGCGAGAAAAAGAGGTAATGAATTTTATTTGGCGAAATGATATATGCCGATTCAGAGTGCCAAAAGAAATCGTATGTGATAATGGCCCACAGTTTATAGGATCGAAAGTCGCAAAATTTTTTCAAAGTTGGAAAATCAAACGAATAACCTCTTCACCTTATCATCCCGTGGAAAATGCACAAGCTGAGTCAACAAAAAGGATTAATATTAATAATTTGAAGAAAAGATTAGAAGAAAAAAAAGGCAACTGGCCTGAGGTATTACCAGGAGTATTATAGGATTATTGAACAACAACAAAGACATGCACGGGATAAATTCCATTTTCACTTGTTTACGGCTCGGAAGCCGTAATCCCAGTTGAAATTGGAGAGCCAAGTATGATATTCACACAAGCAAATGAAGAATCAAATGACGAAGAATTAAGAACGAACATGGATTTACTCGAGCAAAGAATAGAAAAAGATTTAATAAGGATTGCAGCACAAAGGCAAATCATTGAATGATACTACAACAGGAAGGCTCATCTCAGATAATTCAAGATTGGGGACTTCGTTCTCAAAAAGGTTTTCCAATCAACAAAAATAGCTAGAGCAGGAAAGTTGAATCCAATTTGGGAAGGTCCTTATAAAGTTCGAGGTATCGCTTGGAAAGGTGCTTATGAACCATGGACGCAAAGGTGTTAGCTTCGAATTGGAATGCTATTCATTTGAAGAAATATTATTTCTAAGCAAAAGAAATACCCCCGTTCAGGTATCACTTAACTATGATTGTTTTTGTTCAGTTAAAATTATACTAAAAATATTAGATGATAGGCAAAAAGCTAGCCCACACTAAATGATGCTATTATACTTGAAAGACACGCGGGATGCAAAATCACTCCCGGTCTAGGGTTACAACCTTTCTGTTGGAAATAAAAATGGTTAAGCAGTCATCATCTAAAAATATACCTCCGAGTCCCGTATGTATTTTCCTTTTCAGGAAATGGACCACATGGAAGGAATAATCAAGTGCTCGAGATTTCATACTTCAAAGCTCTAATACTTGGGGACTATAGAAGGCAAAGAAGACAAAAAGAGTTAGACTTCGAGTCAAGCCTGGGTCAACCCAAAAAATCAAAAGTAAAGAGCAAATCAACAGCTAAAAACAAAAGCCTCATTCAAAAACCTTTGTAATAAGCTTTGATGAACTTTAAGCTCGCGGATGTAAATTACAAGATCTTATGAGTACTTAGTTTAAAGGCAATATTTAGTCAAGGGTTGAAAAATATACCCTAGAATTTTGTGAAATCTGTTATAAGAAAACAATTATGAAGGAGTTGTAGATGTTGTACAAAGAGTTACTTGAATTGTAAAGTGTTATATAATTTGAAAGTTCAAAATACAAAACTTCCTCAAATTATTCAAGAAATTTATGAGAAATATGTATTTTCCTACTTCTTTCATATATTTACACCAATATGAAGTTGAGACGTCTTCTTCATCAGTGTCATTTATAAAAGGGCCCTCTTTTATAAAAATTCGTGTTTGTACCAAAATTACGAAATTCTAAAGCATTCTTAAATGCAAGATTAAAGAGTAGAACAAAAACTCCAAACGAAATATTATATATTAAACCCGGTTAAAACTAAGTATAAACTTAGTTCAAACCAAGGTATTTGATAATTAACCCAAAACGGACGGGGGTAAAAATTTGCCAACCATTCTAAAAGTAAAAAAAAAAACATAACACACTTCCTAAATACAAATTCACTATGGGGAAGAATCTAAAATAGCACTATCAACAGCAGGAGAATTAAATATGGCATCATCAGTAGTGGGAGAAGGTTCAACTTGAGCAGAAGAGGCTTGAACACCAACTTTAACAGGAATAAGTTCATCAGCTTCGGGAAAGCCGACCTCAGGTGAGGAAAAGTTCTGACTCTACTGAGTTTTTTCAATGATTTCCTTAGTTTTTGAAATCTCAACAACCAAGTCAATGCCTTCCTGGATAGCCTCCATTAAAGTCTCGAGGTGTGTGTTTAAAAAAGCCCAGCTTACATCAAGCGTTGATTTATCTTCAAGGGCCTCGTAATCTCTTTCCCATTGCTCGATTTCAGCCTTCAACTCTTCTTTTTTAGTCAAAGAAGCATCATAAGAAGCTTTCAGAGGGGCGAGTGATCTCTCCAAGAACTGGACCTTGTTAGAAGATGCACGGAGGTCTTCTTGAGCCTGAGTGAGTGTTTGAACAAGCTCCCCGACATAGACCTCCTTCTGATTAAGCAGTTCTTTTAAACCCCTAATTTCCTTAGTAACTTTAGAAAGCTCCTCTGTAAATGGTGACTCAAGGATGTCTTTATCCTTGCCCACTTGACTAGAAGAGGCTTTTTCAATCGCCAATTCTGCTGCCATCACTTTTACTCGTTGTTCCAAAGAACAAAACTCCTCATCTAAAACTTCTTTTTCTAAGTGAAGGCCTTCAAACTATTCTTTCCAGTTGTCCGCTTCCGTACGATAGTCATTGACTAACTACTCAGTAGGGACAATTCTCTTCATCAACTCTGTGCCTGCCAGGTTGATCTACAAAAGAAAGGAAAGACGTGATTATCAAACAAAGATAAAAAAACAATCACAAGGAAAATTCAAAAAAAGCTAACGCACTTACAAAGATGAATGGACAATGTCATTCATCCATGTAAAAGAGCTGTGGTTTTCCAACTTAGACTTCTTAACTAGGCCAAATAGCGGTTTTAGCCATACATCGGCTTGGCCAGACCTTTTCAAAAGATTACCATCCTTGGGGACTTCAATGGTAACTTTTTTCATCATCCTATTGTTACTGGTAGAACCAACTTCAACGTGAGAAGTGGTAGCAATAGGGACAGTTAAGGAAGTGAACATCCACGGGAGGAGTATTAGCAGTAGAAACAAGAGCGGGACACTGAGGATCGATAGGTGTAGACAGTTGAAAGGAAGAAAGAGGCACTTCTTCAGAAACTAAGCCAAAATCTTCATTACGAAACCCACGGGAAAATAACTGTTCTATAGAGTCACGAGGTGATCATCTCTTCAACAGAGCTCACTAAAGTGTCACTTTCTGGCTCATTCACGGGAACTGAACTTGGAGGAGGGGTGGCTTCATCATCAGAAACAACGCGCCTCCTAGCCCGAGACTTGCTCCTAAGGATCCCTCCTCTCGTTCCTCTTCACCCTCAGAACCATGAGCTCTCTCTTCTTTTCTCTTTGATGAAGAACTTAAAATCATCTCTTGAGCATTGGACAAAGAAATTCTTGATGACGCAATAGACGCGGTACTAACACCTTGAATGGGAAACCCTAACAGAAGAAGAAGTTAGTAAATCTCCAAATAAATATGAAAGCAAGGTAGAAAATTAAAGGGAAGAATACCATGAGTTTTAACTTTACAACCAAACCTATGAAAAAGGTACTTCCAAGACCTTCCTTCCATAGGATAATCCGACAATAATTTTTCTACCCAAGCACGGAAGTCCGGTATTTCCCCAACAACTTTCATGGTTGCTAAAAAGAGAAAAAACAACCACGAGACTGTAAGTTTCTTTTATTTAATAAAAGAGAATAATGGTATGTAAAAAAAAGCTTATGTGCAAAGTTCCATTTTTTCCGGAAAAGGCATGTTCTCTTCACCCACTAAACCACTTGTGGGAGCAACAACAAAACAGGCATACCCGCCACAATCTTTATCATCTTTAGGGCTAACCAAAAACCTTTTTACTCCTGGCCACGAGATTAAAAACCCATGAACGAAATAACTTAGGGTAATAAAGATGAAGCAAGTGTTGAAAGGTGAGGGTAAAAAGGCCAAATCAGAGAGGTATCTTAAACATGCAATAACTCTCCATACAATAGGACCAATCTGTCCTAAGAAAATTTTAAAGAAACGACAAAATTCTATGATCGCTGGGTCAATAGGTGGTCTGAAACCTAATGTAAAAAGATATGTGTAAACGAAAGAGTAACCAGATTAGAACGAAGTGATCCTTTGGTTTGGACCAGGAACTAAAACTGGAAAATCAAATTTCCAATGAAATTCTCTTCGCACAAGACAAATCAAGCCATCAGTAATTTGAGAAGGATAGACATTGGCACGATCGTGAGAAGTCATAGAAGTAACTTGGTTTCTAATTGATTCACGATCAGCGGCAAAAGAAAATTCTGCAGGAATAATTTCATCAGCTGTAGGTGCTCAAAGAGGTTCACTTGAACCCCTATTTCTGGCAGAAGATCTATGAGTTGAAGAAGCCCTAGTTCTAGAAGAAGAAGTGGTAACAACGTTGGGTTGAGAAGTAGAACCACGAACCGATAAAGATCCTAAGCTACGCATCCTACCACCTCTTCTACTCCTAACGGGAGCAGTTGAAGGGGGAAGTTCATCTACAATTACTACTCTATGAGGATCAAGGTTTAGTGAAGACATGATTTTATGAGAAAATAATACGTGCTGATGAATAAGAATGATTAAGGAAGAAGGACACTGTAGATTGAAGGTTTTCGTGAAAGCGAAGGCATATGCGGTTATTATAAGAAGAAGAAACTGTCAGGTAAAGGGATTTAATATGGAAACGTCATAATGAAACTATCACTTCGTGATTGACGCAGCCGCAAGAAAGCCCTAAAAACCGCTGAAGAGTCGTAGACCCAATCGACAAAGTCCACGTGGCACATCCATTAAATTGAAGTGTCATACAACGCATTAGTTTTGAAGAAGATACAATGATTCATAAAAAACGGCGGCAAAAAATTCCCGCCATAAATATTTACCACTTCCCAAATATTCAATTGCAGAATATTTAGCAAGTGGGGGGACTATCTGTATTATTAGAAAATAAATATTACACGTGGAATTATATGTAACTGACATGGCATAATACGTGGACCACTAAGAAGATCACAACCGGAGCGTTGCATTAAAAGATGCACGAGTTAGAACAGATACGAACAAATCACTCACGAGATGAAAATGTGTGGTTGCTTGTGTATAAATTATTCATTGAAGATATATGGGCGGAATGAATCTATCACGACCCAAAATTCTATCTCAGGTCGTGTTGGCACCCAACAACGGGGTCGGGTAAGCCAACACTCAATTTACTGAGGGTTATTTCTTATTTGATTAAACATTTCAACATATACCAAGTTTTAAAGCTTATAACATAAATCGAAAAATATCATTAGCCAGTTTAAATCAAAAGCGGTCATAAGGAGGTGTGAGCCAACATATATACAAACCCGTAATCCATAATAACTACCACGTGTGTGGGTTCCAGGAACTAGTGTCACAAGTCCCACGGGCATACTAAGAGAACATACAAAAGATATAATATACAGTCCCACTGTCTGAAAGAAATAGACGGGAAATAAGCAAAAGGAACTCCGTGGTGCTGCCAAAGATCGTCAGGAGAAGAAGCTCACCGTGAAATCAGGTCCAACTGTAATCAGAATCGAGCTCCGGTCTTATAACCAGATGCACCAGCTCTCAGAACTTGTACAATTAAGTACAAAAGCATAGCATGGGTATATAATTAAATATGTACCCAGTGAGTATCCCCATCTAATCTCGAAGAAGTAGTGACGAGAGGTCGACTTGACACTCACTAAGGTCCAACAATATAATTTAACAGAATATGATGAAAACAGTAGGCATTTGAAGTTAGTAAAGCAACAAATATATAAGGCACTGAAATCCAAGTAAATGCTGGAAGTAAATAAACAACTACTAATTCATATTCCCCCAAATATCTGTCAGATCAATATCCATGAATTCAGTAACAATTAATCATGCGCACACAGGATAAGGACAATCGGCATGAGCCATAAAAATAATCATGTCTGTGCACTGCCGAGGGTCGAACGGCCCGAACCATAAGTGCATCCCTGCCATAAAATAGTCACATCTATGCACTGCCTAGGGTTGAACGGCACGAACCATAAATGCATCGTTGCCATAAAATAACCATATCTATGCACTACAGAGGGTCGAATGGCCCGAACCATAGGTGCATTTTTCAATCCGCCGTGGCGTACAACCTGCTCCGATGAGAGTGGGGGAAATAACACTCCGCTCGCGGAATGTAAATTGCGAAGCGGTCACATGCACACACAATATTATTTTTTTAAAATTACTTTTCAGTGAAAAATTCCTTAAAAATTTCTTAAATTCCATGATCTCAGGGAAATAAGCCGCATGTAACATTAATTCATTAAACATATAGTTCATGTCAAGGAAGACACGAGGCATGATGTGGGCCTAACTGCAAGTACATAATAATAATAGCCGCTACGTACAGACTCTCGTCACTTTGTACGTACATAGCGCCCACAAACATCACACATAGCATTTACATCACCTACGGGGATAATTCCCTCTTACAGGTTAGAAAGGAGACTCACCTCATGTGGGATCTATTTCCCAGACCAAGAACGCGCCCGAAACTCCAAACTCGTCTGCCAAGGACTCGAAACTAATCAAACGTTACGCAAATATATCAAATTATACTCAAAGCATGGAATTTTCCTACCTATTTAGTCAATTCATCATTCTTGAAGAAATCCCAAAATCAACCCCCGAGCCCGCATTCTCGGATTCTGAAAATTCTCGAAGGAAACACTCACCCATAACCTAAGGATCATTAATATATGATTTTGTATGATTTTATAGCCAATTCTCGGGTAATTCTCCAAATATTTTTAAAACCTAGGTTTTTACTCTAACCCTTGAATTTTCACTAATTAATGAGTTAATCTACCTAAGAATCCAAGTATTATACTAAGTTCATGGTAGGAATTACTTACCTCAAAATGGATGGGTCGTTTGTCTCTCTTGCATGCTCAAAATCACCCCAAGGAAGAAGAAGAATGCATAAAAATGGCTTAAGTCCCGTTTTTAAAACACACTGCCTAGCCGTGGTTTCGCACCTGCGGCTCAAGGACCACACCTGCGGAAAATGGGACAAGGGCCTGGGCTCGCACCTGCGGGTAGGAGTCCGCACCTGCGGGAAAGGGCCCGCACCTGCGGGAAAGGGGCATCCCACCTGGGGGTCGCACCTGTGAGGCTGGGACTGCATGAGCGGTCCCGAACCTGCGACTGGGCAACCGCACCTGCGGTCACACCAGAACAGGTGCACCAGCAGTTGCTTCAGCTGGTTTTTGGCCTCGTTTAGTGCCTGAGAGGCACCTGGGCCCACTCAAGCCCCCGTCCAAATATACCAACAAGTCCCAAATCATAATATGAACTCGCTCGAGCCTTTGAAACACCCAAAACAGCGCTAAAACTCAAAATCACGCCTCAAAACCCCTAGAATCAAACTTAGGAACTTTAAGTTTCTTGAATTCGCTAACAACGCGCCGAACCAACCTATACTACTCGGAATGATCCCAAATTTTGCAGGCAAGTCATAAATGACATAACGAAACTATTCCCGATCTCGAAATTCTGTTCGCACCTGGTTAACACAAAAACATGTCCCAAACCACTATATGAACTTACGAAAACTTTTATTCCGATATTGGGCGCCGAAACACTCCCCGGTCATACAAAACCCATTCTGAACATATGCCCAAGTCCGAAATCATCATACGAAGCTACCGAAACCGTTGAAACTCGATTCCGAGGTCGTTTACTAAAAATGTTGACCGAAGTCAAACTTGGCAAAGAAGGCCAACCTTAAGGAACTAAGTGTTCCGATATCGCTCTAAACACTTCTGAATCCCGAACCACCCGTCCCTACAAGTGATAAATCACAATAATCCGCTGTGGGAAGTTTCATTTAGGGGAATGGGTTCCGATAACGCAAAACGACCGGTCGGGTCGTTACGTTCTCCACCTCTAAAACAAACATTCATCCTCGAACGGGTCTAGAATCATACCTGAAGTGCTGAATAAGTGCGGATTTCTGCTCCGCATGTCCTCCTCGGACTCCCAGATCGCTTCCTCGATAGGCTGGCCCCTCCACTGGACCGTCACCGCAGAGACTCTCTTGGACATCAATTGGCGATCATGTGTATCAATAATAGCAACTGGCTCCTCCTCGCAGCCCAACCTCTCATCTAACTGAATAGTGCTGAAATCAACCACGTGAGAGGAGTCAGTGTGGTACCTACGAAGCATGGATACATGAAAGACTGGATGAACTCCTGACAAACTGGAAGGTAAAGCTAGCTCATAAGCAACCTCCCTAACTTGCCTCAACACCTCGAAGGGACCTATAAACCTTGGGTTCATCTTGCCCTTCTTCCCGAACCTCATAATACCCTTCATTGGCGAGACTTTCAATAGGACCATATCTCCCTCCATAAATGATACCTCGGCGCCTTCTGATCCGCGTAACTCTTCTGTCTGGACTATGCTGTGCGGAGCTTCTCCTGAATCAACTTCACTTTCTCTAAAGCATCTCTCACCAGGTCAGTTCCATATAACTTAGCCTCGCCAGGCTCAAACCACCCAATAGGAGAACGATATCACCGACCATACAAAGCCTCAAATGGGTCCATCTCGATGCTAGACTGATAACTATTATTGTAAGCAAACTTAGCCAAAGGCAAGAACTGGTCGCACTGACCTCCGAAGTCAATCACGCACGCTTTGAGCATGTCCTCTAATATCTGAACTGTACGCTCCGACTAACCATCACTCTGAGGGTGAAATGCTGTGCTGAGATCTATCTAGGTACCCATATCACTATGAAATACTCTCCTGAAATGTGAGGTGAACTGAAGATCTCGATATGATATAATAGACACCAGCACGCCGTGCAACCGGACTATATCCTGAATGTAGATCTAGGCTAGCCTCTCAGAAGTATAAGTAGTAGCCACTGGAATAAAATGCGCCGATTTGGTCAATCTATCAACAATGACCCAAACCGCGTCAACCTTCCACAAAGTCCGAGGCAACCCAACCACGAAGTCCATAGTGATGCGCTCCCACTTCCACCCAGGAATGGGCATCTGCTGAAGTAGGCCTCCTGGCCTCTGGTGCTCATACTTCACCTGCTGGCAATTAAGACACCTAGTCACATACTCCATAATGTCCCTCTTCATCCGCCTCCATCAGTATTGCTGCTTCAAATCACGATACATCTTTGTAGCACCAGGTTGAACAGAATACCGAGAACTGTGTACCTCTTCTAGAATACTCTCCCTCAGCCATTAACATTAGGAACACATAAACGGCCCTGAAGTCTCAGAACACCATCCTCGCCAATAGTAACCTCCTTGGCACCACCCTGGACCACTGTCTCTTGAAGCTCTGCTAGGCATGGATCATCGAACTGCCGGGCATTAATCTCCCCCAATAACGAAGACTGAGCAACCACATGTGCTAAAACTCCACGTGGCTCTGTAAGGTCTAATATCACCAGGCGATTAGCCAAGGACTGAATGTCGAAGGCTAGATGTCTCTCCTCTACTGCAATATAAGCCAAGCTACCCATACTCTCTGCCTTCCTGCTCAAGATATCTGCTACCACATTTGCGTTTCCCGGATGATAAAGAATGGTGATATCATAATCCATCAACAACTCAAGCCATCTGCACTGCCTCAAATTAAGATCCCTTTGTTTGAAAAAGTGTTGCAAGCTGCGGTGGTCTGTATAAACCTCACAGGACACCCCATACAAGTAGTGCTTCCAAATCTTAAGAGCATGAACAATCGCCGCAAACTCCAAATCATGCACAGGATAATTCTTCTCATGAACCTTCAACTAGCGTGAAGCATAAGCAATAACTCTCCCTCCCTGCATTAAGACACACCCCAAGCCAACGCGTGAAGGGTCGCAATATACTGTGTACATCCCATAATCGGAAGGCAATACCAGAACTGGTGCTGAAGTCAATGCCGCCTTGAGCTTCTGATAGCTCGCCTCACACTCGTCAGACCGGAATGGGGCATTCTTCTGAGTCAATCTAGTAAGTGGAGATGCAATCGAAGAAAACCCCTCCACAAATCGGCGACAATAACCTGCTAGGCCCAAAAAGCCCTGATCTCTGTAGCTGAAGTAGGACGCAACAAACTCTGAACTGCCTCGATCTTCTGAGATCAACCTTGATACCCTCTCCGGATACCACATGCCCCAAGAATGCTATGGAATCCAACCAGGACTCACACTTGGAGAACTTAGCATATAGCTTCTGTTCCCGCAATGTCTGGGGCACAACTTTCAAATTTTGCTCGTGCTCCCCCAGGCTACGTGAGTCAATACACATCCGCATAGAACCATCCTTCTTCTTCACGAACAGAACTGGAGCACCCCATGATGATACACTCGGTCTGATGAATCCCTTAGCCAACAACTCCTCAAGCTTCTCCTTCAAATCCTTCAACTCTTTCAGAGCCATACGATATGGAGGAATAGATATAGGTTGGGTGCCTGGAGCTAAATCAATGCAGAAATTAATATCACGATCAGGAGGCATGCCCAGAAGGTCTGAAGGAAATACATCAACAAACTCTCAAACAACTAGCACTGAATCAATCGTCGGAGACTCGGCGGAGGTGTCCCGCGCATAAGCAAGACAGGCCAGACAACCCTTCTTGGCCATATGTCGAGCCTTCATGAATGAAATAATCCGGCTGGCTGCACTAACTGAGGAACCTCTCCACTCCAGCCTAGGCGACTCAGGCATGCCTAAAGTAACTGTCTTGGCATGGAAATCTAATACGTCATGATAAGGAGATAGCTAATCCATGACTAGAATAACCTCAAAATCAACCATGTCGAGCAATAAAAGGTCCGCTCTGGTCTCGAACCCACAGAAGGTGATCACACAAGACCGATAGATCCGGTCTACCACTAGAGAATCTCCTACACGAGTGGACACATATATAGGAGAACCCAAGGACTAATGAGGAACATCCAGAAAATGAGAAAATAATGCTGAAACATATGAATAGGTGGATCCTGGATCAAATAATACTGAAGCCTCTCTACCACATACTGAGATAATACCTGTGATCACGGCGTCTGAGGCCACTGCATATGATCTGGCTAGAATGGCATAGAATCTAGCTGGAGCACCGGAAGACTGAGCTCCACCAGGGTGAACAGGAGCTGACTAACCTCCCCCTGACTGGCCTCCACCTCTCGGACGACCCCTGCCGATCTGTCCTCCACCTCTAGGTGGTCGGACTGCTGGTGCTGGATCCATCGACTGATAACCCTACTGCACAGGCTTGCCCGAAACCTGGGACAATTCCTCCTAATATGACCTGGCTCCCCACACTCGTAACAACTTCCAGATACCATGGCCTGCTGCCCCGAATACGAACCCTGAATGGCCGGAGAGCGAGGTGAGCTCTCTGGCATAACACTAAAGTAGGGGCTGGAGGGTCTTGGATTACTGGGATAACCACTGGGTGAACTCTGAATGGCTGGAGGATGGTAGGAACGCTCTAGCATGGCGCTAAAATAAGGCCTTGCTCGAAAACCTCGGGGAGGTGGTGGAGGTGCTGAATATAAAGGCCTGCTGGGCTGACTACTGCTAAACTGACCTCTGCCCCTAACTGGGGCACCTCTGAAATCTCTGGAGAATTTAGCCCTCTTGTCTTGCTGCCCCTACTCCCTACTCCTTGACCGATACCCCTAGATCCTGCGAGCAATCTCTACCACGAGCTGATATGGAGTAATACCTGGATGCAACCCAGCCACAAATCTCTGCATCCTCTCGGCATCAGTAGGTAGTATCATGAGTGCATGGCGAGACAACTCTAAAAATATGGCCTCATAATCCGTCAATGATACCGCAGCTCTTCCCTCTCGGAGGGTTGGATATATCTATCCAGAAACATCTGCGTGAACTGCTCCAAAGTGACAGGAGGCGAATCTGTTGGCCTACTGAGAATATAGGACTGCCACCACCTACAAGCTCTTCCCTCCAACTGGAAGGTAGTGAAATCCACTCCATGGGACTCTAGTATCCTCATGTTGTGCAGTCTATCCCTGCACTTGTCACAAAATCCAAGGCATCCTCGCCTCGCTCACCCCCGAAGACTGGAGGGTGCAATTGAGTCCATCTATCCAATAACTTATGCGGATCTTCATCCGCAACTGGTCTGGGTTCAAGTGCTTCTGCAACAGGCTAGACCCCACCCACGAGCAGTGTACCCAGGGTATGATGTAATGCTGCTTCCTGACCTGCAGCCTGGGCGGTAGGAGTCTGGGCCCCCTCCCGCCTGAGATATGACAGGATTTGCTGGAAATAAACCAGCCAGGGACATAGTGTCCATAAATCTCATCATACGACCCATGACCTCCTGGAAGCCTGGCCGTCCTGAAGTCCACCGGAGCAGGATCTGTTGGAGGCACCTCGTCCTGCTCATCTATGATAGGATCCTCTGGTGGTGGTGCAACTGGAATAGCTTTGGAATTCCCTCGTCCCCTACCTTGAGCCGGTGCCCTCCCCCAGCCTCTACCACGGCCTCGGACGGCGGGGGTAGCGGCATCTCTCGGGTCTGGAACATCGGATGCACGCATCCTCACCATTTGTTAGAGAATAGAAGAATGAGATTTAGTAAACCATTGACTGTACGATAGAATAAAAATAAGGAGAGGTTTCCTAACACCTTATAGCCTCTTGAAGATAAGTACAGACGTCTCCGTACCGATCCGTAAGACTCTACAGGGTTTGCCCATGACTCGTGAGACCTATGTGAACCTAGAGCTCCGATACCATGTTATCACGAACCAAAATCCTATCTCAGGTCGTGATGGCGCCCAACAGCGGAGTCGGGCAAGCCAACACTCAATTTACTAAGGTTCTTTCTTATTTGATTAAACATTTCAAAATATACCAAGTTTTAAAGCTTGTAACATAAATCGAAAAGGATAATTAGCCAGTTTAAATCAAAAACGGTCATAAGGAGACGTGAGCCAACATATATATAGACCCGTAATCCATAATAACTACCACGTGTATGTGTTCCAGGAACTAGTGTCAGAAGTCCTACGAGCCTACTAACAGAACATACAAAAGATATAATATACAGTCCCACTGTCTGAAAGACATACACGGGAAATAAGCAAAAGAAACTCCATGGTGCTGCCGAGGATTGTCAGGAGAAGATGCTCACCGTGAAGTCAGGTCCAACTGTAATCAGAATCGAGCTCTGGTCTGATAACCAGATGCACCAGCCTCAGAACATGTACAATTAAGTACGGAAGCGTAGCATGAGTACATAATTAAATATGTACCCAGTGAGTATCCCGTCTAATCTCGAGGAAGTAGTGACAAGAGGTCGACTTGACACTTACTAAGGTCCAGCAGTATAATTTAACAGAATATGATGAAAACGGTAGGCATGTAAAGGTAGTAAAGCAACAAATATATAAGGCACTGAAATCCAAGTAAATGCTGGAAGTAAATAAACAACCAGCCTGAGTGTCACGCCCCAAAATTGAGGGATGAGACCAGCACCTAACCGGGTGAACCCGGTCAAGCGGACCTGGATTTCCTTTCCTACCCAACCCGTTTCCCCCGTATATACAATGCACCATATTCCATATGAAATAACAACTTAGGATTTAAGCGTGTGTTTACAAACATAAGTTCGTTTCTCTTTTAGCATTTCAACAATTGATTTCCAAAACATACATAACTTTCCAATACGGACCACGATTCCAAATACGTACAGTTACTACCCAAAATACATATATACACCCACATCATGTCTACGGAGCCTCTACGAATACTAAGAGTTTATACAGTACTTGCCGGCAATACCTTACAATACATAACAGACTCAAAAGAGATGTCATGAATTACACACGGCCCCAGGAGGAAGTGGGGCTCACCAGCACTTGCTGAAAGATGAGGAGGGGGCACCACTAAAGGCGAGCTGAGCTACCTGCTATGAACCCACCTACAGCCATATAAAAGATGTAGCGCCTCCGGCAAAAAGGACGTTAGTACTGTGGAATAGTACTAGTATGTATGAGCAAACTTCACTCAAATTAAAATCAAGAGATGCACAGATAGAAAGCAATTAAAGGAACCAACACATAGTGCATAGAGATACAAAAAACAAGTACAATTGAGAGCCTCACAGATTATTATTTCAGCACAATCACATTTCCGCTTTATTACTTTCTGTTGCGTCGTGCAACGGTCCCACCATACAATTTACACTCCACCCTTGTTACCTCTCCACCCTTATTACTACGTGTTGCAGCGCGCGACCCGATCCCACCTTACAGTTCTGTTGCGGTGTGCAATCCTATCCAATCGTACAGTTTACACTCCACCCTTGTTACCTCTCCATCCTTATTACTTCTTCTTGTGGCATGCAACCCGATCCCAGCGGACCATCACATTTCATGGAAAACAATAACAACCCACAATTCAATCACATGGTTTCATATCATCAACAATACAATTTCATAACACCCAACCAATCATGTGTTCACAATAGTCTTTATCATCCATTAAATTCAACCACAAAGATGCTCATAAACAAGAATGTAATTTCATTACAACCAACAATCCATACGAAGTTAAGCCACAGTAAACCTTGCCAATAATGAGTCATATACGATATTTCCATGGTTATTTAGTTCAATTAGATCAATTCTCAATTCCCTTTCATCACTTGTTGCATATCCCTTATCACTTAGATACATTTACACATTTGAGTTTGTTATCATTCTTTCATACCAATATACTCAAGCATTTAACGAACTTTGCACATGATAGAGTAATCACATAGAAATCGCCTTTCACGATTTCAATTATCACGATAACTGACTCAGAAAAATCAGAGAATAAAATCTCACACCTCAACACAATCAGACAGTCAATTAACATATACTCAGCAAGAAGCTCATATGAAATTTTTGAACACCAATAAGGTGACTCGACGAAAATTAAAGTTAGCCATACATACCTCGAGTCGTCCCCTTTTTAATTTCTATCACAATTCACCGGACAATCTAGCACCGTCAATCTATTCCACAATGTGACATATTTCACATAGAGTTAGGAATCATGTACTAAATTGAGGATTTTATCAAACACTATGTGACCCCTTAGACTACTAACCCCCTCTTGAGAATGATTACCCAAACTTGTTTTTCCCTTTACTAGATTACGGAGTTTAACTCACATGCATGCAAGATTTCACTTTTTATTTTCAAGAATCAACCTATGTGTGTTGCATTCTTGCACACATCTGAGAAATTGGGGAAATAGGGTGAAGACTTACCTCTTTGAGTGAAGAAGATGATAATAACTTGATAATTTCCGGGCTTGAGTGATTTTGGAAAAATCACATTGAATGATGTTGAAACCTTCTCTCTCAAGAACTCTCTTAGTCTCTCTCTATTTTTGGTTAGAAAAACGTTAAAAATGAAGGGAAGGGGTGTGTTATAAAATAGGGGGTCGGGTCTTAAATTTAGAAAATAGGAGCCCCGACATAGAGATGCGGTCAGGAATGCGATCGCATTCCTTCTTTGCGGTTCGCATTCCTGTTGCATAGTTGGCCTTCAAATAGGGCAAATGGGAACCACACTGTCAGGTATGCGACCACTATACGGTCCACATACCTGTTATGCGATCGCAAAGTGCGTCGCATAACCTCCCTCGCAAAAACCATAGGGCAAGAATGCGACAACTATGCGGCCAGCATTCGTGAAATGTGCATTTTAGGCCGCATAGTTGTCCTCAAAATGGATAGGAAACTGTCCAGGTATGCGACCACTATGCGGTCCGCATACATGTTATGCGATCACATAGTGCATCGCATAACACGCAATTTCTGGAAAATTTAATCTTTCAAGTTCCGGGATACTTTTTACTAAAAATAGGACCGTTTTAAGAATTTCTACAGTTATAACATCACAGGGACCTATTCAGGCATTATTTTAGTCATAGAAATTTTACGGGTCTTTACATCCTCCCCCACTTAAAATCATTCGTCCTCGAATGAGGATCAAGAAATCATTTGGTTTGAAAACACAATCTGCCAACCCCTAATTTTACTAACTCCGATATTTTCTGAAAATTTTGCCAGAATTTCCTCTGTAATTAGGCCTATCTACCTTCCAGAGAGCCCCCGAAACACGTGTTCTTAACCAATTTCACACATAACTAGTTATTTCATGGCCTTGCACATAATTTGGCCACCTCGACAGGTCCCATATAATTCAATTACTTCAACATGCCATATACACTTCAATTAATCCTTACCAATCTACACTTCAATTAATCATTTAACCATCACATGAGTTTTGCATAATTTCATTCACTCGAAGGGGTTTCACATTACTCAAATAGTCACAACATGCACAATTTTGGCACAACTTGAGAAGTTACAATAGTAGTGCAATTAGGGGAAAGTGGGGTGCTTTTGCACAAAACTGAACATAACATATAATTGCTTAGAGATAAAAATTCGCACGACCACTACTAGACTTATTCAAACAAATGAGGATATTTTTCTTTCATTTTATTTTCCGCTTCCCACGTGGCTTCCTCAGCTTGCTGACTTTGCCACAACACTTTAACTGAAGCAATTTCTTTGTTCCTCAATCTACGAACTTGCCTATCAAGAATAGCAACCGGAACCTCTTCATATGATAATTCCTCATTAACCTCAATACTCTCAACTGGCACGATGGCTGAAGGATCTCCAACCACTTTCTTCAACATAGACACATGGAACACCGGGTGCACTATTGACTTGTCAGGGAGCAATTCCAGCCGATAGGCCACCTGTCCTATCCTTTGAGTGATCCGATACGGCCCGACATACCTAGGGCTTAGTTTTCCTTTCTTCCCAAACTGCATTACTCCCTTCATGGGAGACACCTTCAAGAATACCCAATCATCTACTTGGAACTCCAAATCTCTTTGACGAACGTCCGCATAGGATTTCTGACGACTCTGAGCTGTTTTCATCCTCTCCTGAATAACTCTAACTTTTTCCATAGCTTGGTGCACAAGATCCGGTCCTCAAAATTCCGCCTCACAAACCTCGAACCATCCAATCGGAGACCTACACCTCCTTCCGTACAATGCCTCAAATGGGGCCATCTGAATACTAGCATGGAAACTGTTATTATAAGCAAATTCTATAAGCGGAAAGTGTTCATCCCAGCTACCCTTGAAATCTAATACACAAGCCCGCAATATATCTTCAAGCGTCTGAATAGTCCGCGATGCATGCCCATCAGTTTGTGGATGGAATTATGTGCTGAGATTTACCTGAGTACCCAAACCTTGCTGAAATTTCTTCCAAAAGTTAGCTGTGAACTGAGCCTCTCGATCCGAGATAATAGAAATTGGAGTGCCATGGAGCCTGACTATTTCTTTGATATACAGCTGAGCGTACTATTCTGCAGTATCGATGGACTTGACTGGCAAGAAATATGCCGATTTCGTGAGTCGATACACTATCAACCAAATCGAGTCGAACCTACGTGGAGTGCGAGGTAACCCCATCACAAAGTCCATATTGATCATCTCCCATTTCCACATTGGTATTTCCATAAGCTGCGTCAATCCACCGGGCCTCTTATGCTCGGCCTTCACTTGCTGACAAGTCGGACACCTAGCCACAAAGTCCGCCACACCCCTCTTCATGCCATTCCATCAATAAATCTCTTTGAGATCATGATACATCTTCGTAGAACCTGGGTGTACTGAGTACCTAGAGTTGTGAGCCTCTACCATCACCCTTTCCCGGAGATCATCCATAACTGGAACACATAGCCTCTCTTGACAGCGCACGACAGCGTCATCATTGCCAGTGAGAATGTTGAAATCTTGTGATTCAAAATTGCTTCCCTCAATTGTGCCAAAGCCGGATCCCTGAATTGCTTTTCCTTGACTTCTTCTACAAGCGAAGATTCTGCTCTATTACGCACCACGACATCCCCTTCGTCTGAGGTCGAAAGACAGACCCCCAGACTAGCTAACTGATGAACTCCCCGAGCTAAAATCCTCTGGCCGGCTTCCAAATGTGCCAAGCTACCCATGGATTTCCGACTAAGGGCGTCGACTACCACATTTGCCTTCCCTAGATGGTACAAAATATTCATATCATAGTCCTTGAGCAACTCTAACCACCTCCGCTGCCTTAAGTTCAACTCCTTCTACTTGAATAAATACTGAAGACTCTTGTGGTCTGTGAACATGTCCACATGGACCCCATAAAGATAATGCCGCCAGATTTTTAATGCAAACACAACCGCCGTGAGCTCCAAATCATGCGTCGGATAATTCTTCTCGTGATTCTTGAGCTGCCTTGAATCATACGCTCTAAAGAGAACTCTAGNTACAAGCGAAGATTCTGCTCTATTACGCACCACGACATCCCCTTCGTCTGAGGTCGAAAGACAGACCCCCAGACTAGCTAACTGATGAACTCCCCGAGCTAAAATCCTCTGGCCGGCTTCCAAATGTGCCAAGCTACCCATGGATTTCCGACTAAGGGCGTCGACTACCACATTTGCCTTCCCTAGATGGTACAAAATATTCATATCATAGTCCTTGAGCAACTCTAACCACCTCCGCTGCCTTAAGTTCAACTCCTTCTACTTGAATAAATACTGAAGACTCTTGTGGTCTGTGAACATGTCCACATGGACCCCATAAAGATAATGCCGCCAGATTTTTAATGCAAACACAACCGCCGTGAGCTCCAAATCATGCGTCGGATAATTCTTCTCGTGATTCTTGAGCTGCCTTGAATCATACGCTATAACTTTACCACATTGCACAAACACACACCCCAAACCAACCCTCGAAGAATCACAATAAACCACAAATCCCTCTGAACCTTCTGGCAAGGTCAACACTGGTGCCGAAGTCAATCTCGACTTTAATTCCTGAAAAGTCTTTTCACATGCACCGGACCACTGAAACTTAACTGCTTTCTATGTTAGCTTAGTCAATGGGGAGGCGAGAGTAGAGAATCCCTCCACGAACCTCCGATAATACCCAGATAGACCCAAGAAACTGCGAATCTCTGTCGGGGTTGTTGGCCTATGCCAATCCTTCACCGCTGCAATCTTTTGGGGATCAACCCGTATCCCCTCCCTAGAAACGACATGGCCCAAAAAGGTGACTAATTCTAGCCAAAACTCACATTTTGAAAACTTTGCATACAATTAGTGCTGATGAAGAGGCTGCAAAACTGCCCTGAGCTGATTAGCATGATCCTCCTGACTCTGCAAGTAAACAAGAATATCGTCAATGAAGACAATCACAAAGGAGTCGATAAACGGTTTGAAAACCCGATTCATAAGATCCATAAAAGCTGATGGGGCGTTGATTAGCCCAAAAGACATTAACAAAAATTCAAAGTACCCATAACGAGTCCTGAAGCCAGTCTTAGGAATATCCTGCTCCCTGATTTTAAACTGGTGATACCCGGACCGTAAATCAATCTTTGAGAAGAACTTAGCACCTTGCAACTGGTCGAACAAATCATCTATCTGAGGCAATGGGTATTTGTTTTTGATGGTGACCTTGTTGAGCTGCCGATAATCAATACACATCCGAAGCGATCTGTCTTTCTTTCTGACAAAAAGAACCGGTGTGCCCCAAGGCAACACACTTGGACGAATGAAACCTTTTTCCAATAGGTCTTTCAATTGTTCCTTTAACTCTCTTAATTCTACTGGTGCCATTCGGTAAGGTGGGATAGATATTGGCTGCGTATCTGGCAATACATCAATCCGAAAATCGATCTCTCTATCTGGTGGAATCCCATGAAGCTCATCCAAAAATACTTCAAGAAACTCATTCACAACAGGCAAAGATTCGGGAGCAGGCACCTCTGAAGTGGTGTCCGCAACCCGAACCAAATGATAGATGCACCCTTTCTTGATCATTTTTGAGGCCTTAAGGTAGGAAATGAGTCTACCTCTTGGCAAAACATTATTCCCCTCCCATTCGGTAACTGGTTCATTAGGAAACTCAAGCCTCATAATTCTGGTTCGGCAGTCGAGTTTAGCAAAGCACGAATAGAGCCAATCCATCCCCATAATTACATCAAAATCTACCATTTCCAACTCAATAAGATCGGTCGTGGTATCCCGACCATGCACCATGACAACACAATTTCTATAGACTCGCACGGCCGTAATGGAATCACCAATCGGAGTCGACACAAAGAACGACTCGTGAAGCTTTTCGTATTTTATCCCAAAACTTGAAGCAATAAATGGAGTAACATATGACAAAGAAGACCCGGGATCAATAAGAGCATAAACATCATGACACTGAATAGTCAGAATACCTGTGACAACATCTGGAGAAGACTCGGCGCTCTGGGGACCACTCAAAGCATAAAATCGGCTGGGTCCCCCTTGATCCCGCGCTCTACCCCTAGCTGCTCTACGCCCTGCAGGTGCTGGAGGGCGTGGTGAGGACGCAGCGGCTGATGAACTGGAGGGCTGAGCAGCACCCCTACCTGTGCCCTGACTGGGTGCATGACAATCTCGCTGAACATGGCCCCTCACTCCATATCTATTGCATACCGGAATATCCAAGTAACAAGGCTCAGTATGAGATCCCCACACATAGGGCATGAGACCCTCCGCTGCTGCTGGAACCTCCCACCTGAATGACCGGACTGATGGAACCTCCTGCTATCTGAACCAGGCCTAAAACGACCTCTCTGCTGATAACTGTGCCCTAATGGAGGCGCACTAGCTGAGGACTGAGCATATGACTGAGATGGCCCTGATGATCCTCTCTCAAGGGCTGATCTCACACCTCCAACTGAGCTCCCTGGGTTGCCTGCTGATCGGGCCCTACTACTGCTCTCTCTCCGTCCTTATTTTCAATTTTTGAGCCTCTATAGCCTGGGCGAATCCCACTATTTTCCCATAATTCATATTCGAACGCAAGGCAGCTGTAGCAGCTTCATTAACAACCAAGGGACCAAGGCCCATAATAAACCGTCAAACTCTAGCCTCCATAGTCGGCATCATGTGAACAACATATTTCGACAACCTTAGAAATTCCATATGATACTCCCACACACTCATGTTGCCCTACTTAAGGACCTCGAACTTCGCAGCATGGGCCATCATAGTCTCGGCAGACAAGAAATGATCCATGAAGGCATCAATAAACTCATCCCAATTTGCCGGAGGGCTCCCCTCTCCAGGGGAACTCTCCCACATTTCAAACCACGAATATACCGCTCCCTTTAGACGATAGGAAGCCAACTCAACCCCCTCTGTCTTAGTAGCCCTCCTAACTTGGAGGGTCTTGTACATTTCATCAAACTCCTGAGGGTCCGCCTCTGGGTCGGTGCCTATGAACTCTGGAGGGGCTAACTGCAGAAACTTGTTGACCCTAGAACCTGAAGAATCACCTTGCTCGCTAGAGGATGCAGGGGAAGCATGTGATCTTTGGGCCTGGGAGGCCACTAACTGGGTTAACATCTGAATAGCTCCCCTGAGGTCCCCATCAGAAATACCGGGATTGGAAGCTGGGACTGAAGAAGGATCAGGAACATCAGCGGGAGGGACTGTAGCACCCTCCGCTAGAGCAGGAATAGGAATATCCTGGACTGGGATGGAAAAGTCAGGCAGATTCAGGGTCGGTAAATCATTCTCACTCGCACCGTCAGATAAAGAATTCACGGCCACTCCTGAGCTGGCATTGGCCTCTAGGCTGAGTCGAGCTCTCTTCTTGGGTGCCATTTATTGAAAATTAGAACAATGCACGAGTAAGGGATAGACAACCTCACCTCCCACCACATCGCACGATATAGAATAGCAATAAAAGGGTACTTTCCTAAATATACATGCAGCCCCTAATTATAGATGTGGTCGACAACACACCGATAAGAAGGGCTCTACTAGACACGGCTCCAAGACTGTCACGACCCCAAATCCCAACCGGCCGTGATGGCGCCTATCGTGGAACTAGGCTAGCAAATATATCACATGATCACAATTTAAAAAAAAAACATCTCATTTCTGAAATCTGAGCATTTCATAAATATACATAACTACTTATTAAAGAAGGTCATCATAGAACAATACTGAAATCCCTTAAACCCGGAGCCAACGTGTCATGAGAGTCTAGTGAAATAATCCAAAATAAACTACTATAATACAAATCTCTGAATCAAAGCTAAATACACAGGAAGTGAAAACAGAGATGCTGCGGACGCTGGACAACTACCTCTATATCCTGAAATCCGGCTCTGCTGCGGACGATAAAGACTAATGCTCGAGGTCTGCTCCTGAATCTACACACAGAGGTGCAGAGAGTAATGTGAGTACACCAACTCAGTAGTAATGAAAATAAATCAGGTCTGAGCAACAAGAACCATATAAAATCAATGTCATCAAATCACAGGAGGCACAACATTACTTTCAAATAGTATAACATAGATGTATGAAATCGTCATGCCTTAAAAATCAACTTCCAAAAGCCCTTTAACAATATATATTTTTCAAAAACTTCAACCGAAAGGTATAGCATAAAAATGAAATGAATCATATAGAGGCCCCTCGGGCAAAACATATAACATAAGCTCAGAATGAAAGTAGCGGAATGATCAGTAGCCGCTTGGGCAAAACATGTATCATAATCAGCCCCTCGGGCATGCCTCACAGTCACTCAGCACCTCACAGTAACTCTTGATCAATCGGTCAGCACCTCACAGTCACTCATACCTCCCAATCACTCGGCACTCGGCACTCGCACTCAGTAGGTACCTGCGCTCACTGGGGGTGTGTACAGACTCCGTCTTTGAAGGGGCTCCTTCAGCCCAAGCACTAAACAAACAGCCAAATCATGGCATCAATCGCTCTCAGGCTCTCGGCATGTCTCATATCATAAATATCCTCACAACATTGGCCCTCGACCGCACTCAGTCAGACACTTTCAACATGCGACTCGGGCCATAAGTAAAATGGGGTTCTCGACCCGAAAATAGTATTTCATTTCAAGAAAAAGTAATATCATCAAATAGGAGTGTCAACAATTTCACAAGGAAACTGAGTGTAAAATCATAGTTTCAAGTAGTGAGAATATCAGTAAAGTAGCCCCCAAGGGGTTAAAACAGATCGTCACTAGGCTCCAAACATGGCTCATAGCCCAAATATTACACAATTCTTTTAGAACATAATTAACATAAGGTTTTGAGAAAATATGCAACTCATTAGTTGACGCGGAGAGGACCTAGTCCAATCCAAAATTCAGTACGTGCCACATATTCGTCATCCCACATGTGCGCCATTCCAAATTTAGTGAGAAAATATGTAGTCCAGGGTTCCATACCCTCAGGACAAGATTTAAGACCATTACTTACCTCAACCGGGACACAACACTATTCCCCTATGCCTTTGCCCCTCAAATTGGCTCCCGATCGCTCCGAATCTAGCCAAAACCCGTTCAACATCATTAATATATACTCAAGGAACACAACCCAATTGAAAATTATCAATTTAATCAAAAATCTCGAAATTTGGCCAAACCCGAGCCTCGGGCCCACATCCAAACATACCAACATATCCCATAACATCATTCAAACTTATTCGAGCCTTCGAAATACCAAAAACAACATGAGAAAACCAAATTTACATCAAATTCAAGCCTAAGAACTTTGAAACTTCTAAATTTTTCCAACTACGTCGAAACCAACAAAAACACCTCCGATTAACCTGGAATTTTGCAGACATATCCAAAATGACATTACGAAACTGTTCCAACTTCCGGAATTCCATTCCGACCCCGATAGCCTATTTTCCACTGCCGACCGGAAATCGCCAAAAACTAACTTTCGCCAATTCAAGCCTAATTCTACTCCGGACATCACAAAAATATTCCGAACACACTCCCGAGCCCCAAATCACCTAACGAAGCTATTTGAGCCATAAAATATGCATTCTGAGGTCGTTTATCAATAAGTCAACTCTCAGTTCACTTTCTCAACTATTAGGCTACTTTAGAAGGCTAAATGCCTAAACTCTCACCATAACTACTCCGGACCCAAACCAACTGATCCAACACACCAAAAACAAGATAACTATACAAAACAAATGCAAAAATAGGGAAATGGGGTAAATCTCACGGAACGACTGGCCGGGTCATTACAGAGACATCCAAGGACACTTTTAAAACCTTAGGCTCTAATACCAAGTTTGTCATGCCCCAAAATCGAGGGACGAGACCGGAACCTAATCGGGTGACCCGGTCAAGCGGACTTGGATTGCCTTTCCTACCCAACACGTTTCCCCCGTATATAAAATGCACCATATTCCATATGAAATAACAACTTAGGATTTAAGCGTGAGTTTACAAACTTAAGTTCGTTTCTCTTTTAGCATTTCAACAATTGATTACCAAAACATACACAATACATACATAACTTTCCAATACGGAGCACGATTCTGAATACGTACAGTTACAACCCAAAGTACATATATACACCCACATCATGTCTACGGAGCCTCTACGCATACTAAGAGTTTATACAATACTTGTCGGCAACAAGGACCCGGCTATACCTTACAATACATAACAGACTCAAAAGAGATGGCATGAATTACACACGGCCCCGGGAGGAAGTAGGTTCACCAGTACTTGCTGAAAGATGAGGATGGGGCACCACTAACGGCGAGCTGAGCTACCTGCTATAGACCCACCTACATCCATATAAAAGAAGTAGCACCCCCAACAAAATGGACGTTAGTGCTGTGGAATAGTACTTGTATGTATGAGCAAACTTTACTCAAAGTAAAATCAAAATATGCACAGATAGGAAGCAGTTAAAGGAACCAACATATAATGCACAGTGATACAGAAAACAAGTACAATTGAGAGCCTCACAGATTCTTATTTCAACACAATCATATTTTCGCTTTATTACTTTCTGTTGTGGCGTGCAACCCGGTCCCACCATACAATTTACACTCCACCTTGTTACCTCTCCACCATTATTACTACGTGTTGTGGTGCGCAACCCAATCCCACCTTACATTTCTGTTGCGGCGTGCAACCCGATCCCACCGTACAGTTTACACTCCACCCTTGTTACCTCTCCACCCTTATTACTTCTTGTTTCAGCGTGAAACCCGATCCCACCGGACCATCACATTTCATGGAAAACAATAACAGCCCACAATTCAATCACAGGGTTTCATATCATCAAGAGTACAATTTCATAACACCCAACCAATCATGTGTTCACAATAGTCTTTATCATCCATTAATTCAACCACAAAGATGCTCATAAACAAGAATGTAAATTCATTACAACCAACAATCCATATGAAGTTAAGCCA
>ML424482.1:34628-94401 GCA_005239525.1 Nicotiana knightiana
ATCCCACCTTACATTTCTGTTGCGGCGTGCAACCCGATCCCACCGTACAGTTTACACTCCACCCTTGTTACCTCTCCACCCTTATTACTTCTTGTTTCAGCGTGAAACCCGATCCCACCGGACCATCACATTTCATGGAAAACAATAACAGCCCACAATTCAATCACAGGGTTTCATATCATCAAGAGTACAATTTCATAACACCCAACCAATCATGTGTTCACAATAGTCTTTATCATCCATTAATTCAACCACAAAGATGCTCATAAACAAGAATGTAATATCATTACAAAAAACAATCCGTACGAAGTTAAGCCACAGTTAACCTTGTCAACAATGACTCATATAGGATATTTCCATGGTTATTTAGTTCAATTAGATCAATTCACAATTCCCTTTCATCATTTGTTGCATAGCCCTTATCACTTAGATACATTTACACATTTGAGTTTGTTATCATTCTTTTATACCAACATACTCAAGCATTTAACGAACCTTGCACATGATAGAGTAATCACATAGAGATCCCCTTTCACGATTTCAATTATCACGATAGCCGACTAAGAAAAATCAGAGAATGAATTCTCACACCTCAACACAACTGGACAGTCAATTCACATATACTCAGCAATAAGCTCATACGAAATGTTTGAACACCAACAAGGTGACTCTAAGAAAATTAAAGTTAGCCATACGTACCTCGAGTCGTCCCCTTTTTAATTTCTATCACAATTCACTGGACCGTCTAGCACCGTTAATCTATTCAACAATATGACATATTTCACATAGAATTAGGAATCTTTTACTCAATTGAGCATTTTATCAAAGACTATGTGACCCCTTAGACTACTAACCCACTCTTGAGAATGATTACCCAAACTTGTTTTTCCTATTACTAGATTACGGGGTTTAACTCACATACATGCAAGATTTCACTTTTTATTTTCAAGAATCAACCTATGTGTGTTTCATTCTTTCACAAAATCTGAGAAATTGGGGAAATAGGGTGAAGACTTACCTCTTTGAGTGGAGAAGATGACAATAACTTGATCATTTCCGGGCTTGAGTGATTTTGGAAAAATCAAATTGAATGATGTTGAAACCTTCTCTCTCAAGAACTCTCTTCTTCTCTCTCTATTTTTGGTCAGAAAATCGTTAAAAATGAAGGGAAGTGCGTCGCATAACCTCCCTCGCAAAAACCATAGGAAAAAAATGCGGCAAATATGCGGCCTGCATTCCTGAAATGCGATCGCATTCTAGGCCGCATAGCTGTCCTCAAAATGGATAGGAAACTGGCTAGGTATGCGACCAATATGCAGTCCACATACCTGTTATGCGATCGCATAGTGCGTCGCATAACGCGTAATTTCTGAAAAATTTAATCTTTCAAGTTCCGGGATACTTTTTACTCAAAATAGGACCGTTTTAAGAATTTCTACAGTTATAACAACACAGGGACCAATTCGGACATTATTTTAGTCATAGAAATTTTACAGGTCTTTACACTGAGCCATAAAAATAATCATGTATGTGCACTGCCGAGGGTCGAACGGCCCGAACCATAAGTGCATCCCTGCCATAAAATAGTCACATCTATGCACTGCCGAGGGTCGAACGGCCCGAACCATAAGTGCATCGTTGCCATAAAATGACCATATCTATGCACTGCCGAGGGTCAAACTGCCTGAACCATAAGTGCATATTTCAATCCGCCTTGGCGTACGGCCTACTCCCATGAGAGTGGGGGAAATCACACTCCGCTCGTGGAATGTAAATTGCTAAGGGGTCACATGCACACACAATAATTCATTAAGCATATAGTTTATTTCAAGGAAGACACGAGGCATGATGTGGGCCTAACTACCCGGACATAATAATAATAGCCGCTACGTACGGAGTCTCGTCACTTTGTATGTATGTAGCCCCCACAAACATCACACATAGCATTTAATAACCTACGAGGACAATTCCCTCTTACGAGGTTAGAAAGGAGACTCACCTCGTGTCGAATCTACTTCCAGGACTAAGAACGCGCCCGAAACTCCAAACTCGTCTCCCAAGGACTCGAAACTAATCAAACGTTACGTAAATATATCAAATTATACTCAAAGCACGGAATTTTCCTACTTATTTAGTCAATTCATCATTCTTGAAAAAATCCCAAAATCCACCCCTGGGCCCGCATGCTCGGATTCTGAAAATTCTCGAAGGAAACACTTACCCATAACCTAAGGATCGTTAATATATGATTTTTGTATGATTTCATAGCCAATTCACGGGTAATTCTCTAAATATTTATAAAACCTAATTTTTTACTCTAACTCTTGAATTTCCACTAATTAATGAGTTAATCTACCTAAGAATCCAAGTATTAGACTAAGCTCATGGTAGGAATTACTTACCTCAAAATGGCTGGGTTGTTTGTCTCTCTTGCATGCTCAAAATCATCCCAAGGAAGAAGAAGAATGCCCAAAAATAGCTTAATTCCCGTTTTAAAACACACTGCTCAGTTGTGGTTTTCGCACCTACGACTGAAGGACCGCACCTGCGGAAAATAGGACAAGGTCCTAGGCTCGCACCTGTGGGCAGGAGTCCGCACCTGCAGCTTCGCCCCTGCGGGAAAGGGCCCGCACCTGCGAGAACTGGGCAGCCCACCTGGGGGTTGCACCTGTGAGGCTGGGACCGCAGGAGCGGTCCTGCACCTGCGACTGGGCAACCGCACCTGCGGTCACACCAGAAGAGGTGCACCAGCAGTTGCTTCAGCTAGTTTTTGGCCTCGTTTGGTGCCCAAGAGGCACCTAGGCCCACCCGAGCCCCTGTCCAAATATACCAACAAGTCCCAAATCATAATACAGACTCGCTGGAGCCTTCAGAACACCCAAAACAATGCTAAAACTCAAAATCACGCCTCAAAACCCCTAGAATCAAACTTAGGAACTTTAAGTTTCTTGAATTCGCTAACAATGGGCTGAACCAACCTATACTACTCGGAATGACCCCAAATTTGCAGGCATGTCATAAATGACGTAACAGAACTATTCCCGATCACGAAATTCCGTTCGGACCTCGATAACACAAAAACACGTCCCAAACCACAATATGAACTTAAGGAAACTTTTATTCCGATATTGGGTGCCGAAACGCTCCCGGGTCATCCAAAACCCATTCCGAACATACGCCCAAGTCTGAAATCATCATACGAAGCTACCGGAACCGTCGAAACTCAATTCCGAGGTCGTTTACTAAAAATACTGACCGAAGTCAAACTTGGTCAAAAAGGCCAACCTTAAGGAACTAAGTGTTCCAATATCGCCATAAACACTTCCGAAACCCGAACAACCCGTCCCCGCAAGTCATAAATTAGAATAAGCCGCTATGAGAAGTTTCATTTAGGGGAACAGGGTCCGATAACACAAAACGACCGATCGGGTCGTTACAGAATCAAGACAGTAAAAACTAAAGATTCATGAACCTCTAATTAATGAGGAAGAAGAATCAGAATCGTTATAAAATCTTCATAAACAGTTACGATTGCCAATTATAATGGTTCATTAATATCATTAATGCACAAATGATTCGCTCATAAAAGGGAGGAGACGTTATATTTGTAAATTCCTATATAAGGGAAGAGATATTTGCTTATAAAGATACGTTATGATTATCATTGGAATTCAACTACCTTCTTTTGCTTTCATTCAATTATTTTTGCATTTCTTATATTTATTTCTTTTCTTATAATTGAGAGATTACGAAATTTCTTGGTTATCAGTAACCCAAGTTCTTCTAAAAATAGTCTTTGACTGAGAATCTTATTTTTTGGTTAAACAAACGATTATTGAAGTTAAATATTCATTAAGGTTATAGGTGGGTTGAACGAGTTAAAATGATTTGGATCAATTTTTCCACACTTAGAGGCGGATCTAGGATTTTTAAAATATGGGTGCACCACTAATAAAAAGAAGAAAAAAAGTTTTAGGTGGGAATCGATCCTTGATCCTTCGGGTAAATAACTCAACACTCAAACAAGTGCACTATATAACCTTTTTTTGAGCATGGCTCCAACAAATAATATTAGATCAATTTTAGAAAATATGTACATAAAATATTTAGTTTGACGGAAAGACCATGGGTTCACGTGCACCATCAATAAAACATTAAATTTGCCTATGGCCACCCTGCCAGTCTTAGTCAGTATTTTCTTGAGCTAAGCATAAATTAGTTTTGATGATTAACAAATGATTGTCAAATAACCGGGTCTCTTGAAGATATTTGATGTGTTGATATAAAAATTTGCAGATGTGTCATGCAAATATCGAAAGATCCGAGTCAGATGTTAAAAGAACTAGATTACCTGCAGACGCAAATCAGAGGCCAAATGCTGATTCCTATTGCAAGTTGGACTCCATGAAGGGTTTTTGTATGTTGAAAGTATGGTAATAATTGGAAGCATTCGTGGCCAAGAAGGGTTTATTAATTATCGGAATACTTGTATTAAAAGAAAAAGCATGCAAAGGAGTCGGTTAAGGAAACAAAACTGAATCCTTATAGTATTTATTCTCCTTAAAGAGGTAAAAGAATTATTTTTGGTTTTTGGAGTCAAACTTGGAAAAGTTTTGCGGCGAGCCTCACTCCTATATAAAGTACCCCATTGTTTCTTTTCAAGACTACTGCTATTCGCACAAATACTGAATTTATTCGAGGCAAATAGTATTCATAGCAAGAGGTGCTTTCAAGGATTCAAGCTGCTTAACTGAAGAACCAGGTCCTTAAGATCAAGCTACTGAAGTAAGGTTCGAGCAATTGGTCTTAAATTCTGTCGTACTTCGCTTTTGAGAAATGTATTGATAGGTTATCAAATATAAAGGAGTTAGTTTACTTTCTAAGCTAGAAGCAATTTAAAAAGGAGTAACTTCAATTGGGTTGATTGTAGGAGTAAGGTACTAGAGTTTATAGTGTCTTCGGTTATTGAGTTTTAACCTAAAACTGCTCTTTAAAGCTAGTAATATTTTGAGGCAATACAAGAGTAGGTCGGGGTTTTTACTCCTATGCGCAAGGAGATTTTTCACGTAAAATTGCCTGTGTCATTTAATTTTCACACTTTACTTTGAGTTTTATGTCAAATTCTTAGATTAAAATATCGGTTTCTTTAACACGCGAAAATCGGGAGTGACATTATTCACTTCCCTTTGGTGTCTAAGCATACCTTAAAATACCAACTGGTATTAGAGCAGGTTCTTTTAAACAAGGCTAATACCTAAAAAGATCCTAGATGGATGCATCTCCGGACGCCCAAGAAGTTTAATAAACTACTAGACCATCATTGTTCAACAAAAAATACTATAGTTGATGCAAGGAAAGAATGCATGAATTTTTTGAAGGCAAAGATTTGAAACTCTGAGACATTAATGAGAACGGACATAGGATACCCATGGCAAAATATGATAAAGGTATTGTAATTTGACCCGAAACTAGGGAGCAATAAGCTACAGAGGATGTCAAGGATGTTAAAAGGAATGTGAAAGCTAAGAAGATCTTGATTTGTGGTATTGGAACTGTCGAGTACAATCAAATCTCTGCATGCGCTATGCTAAACAAATTTGGAATGTACTGCACACTGCTCATGAGGTACAAACCAGGTAAAAAAGTCTAAGATCAATATGTTCACAAGGCAATATGAACTTTTTAATATAAAAGAGGGGAAATCTATCCAAGACATGCATACCAGGTTACAGAAATTACTAATGAGTTAATCTTACTTGGAGATAGTATCCCCATAATTAAAAGGATAAGAAACATCCTAAGCATACTGCTTACCTCCAGGGAAAATAAAGTAAGCGTTACATTGAAGCTAAGAATCTCGATACAATGACCATTGATGGTTTTATTGGAAATTTGAGAACTTATGAATTGAAGAAGTTTTAAGATCGCTGATGGTACAACCCCGTAAGGAGAAGAACCTGGTTCTTGTGGATATAAAAAAATTTGAACCTGGTGAAGATGAGATGGAACTGCTGATATATTTGTTCCAGAAGATGATTAGAAAAGTTGGATTTAAGAAGAAATGTAGCAACTCAAAAGCTAAAACTCCTGAAAAGAGAAAAGTGATGAGTGCTACAAGTGTGAAAGTCACGATAACTTCGTTAGAAATTTTTCCTATGTGAAAGATTGACTGGAATAAAAATAACCCTGATAAAGTAAAAGAACAAAAAAAGGACTAAGTTCCTAAAAAAATATGAAAAAGAAAAGAGCGGACAAGATTGTAAACAACGCTTAGGATGCAATATAAAATATCTCTAGTAATGATTCTGATGATAACAACTATGACGAAGATCAATCCTTGATATCGAAGAATGACTCTGACTTAGATAGTGAAGACTTTATTCTTTGATGGACAACTCAGATTTATATATGGTAGACGAACAAACTGAATCTAAGGAGAGAGGAAGCAAGAACATCTGGTTTATGGACGGTGCTTCCTCTAGATACATGACAAGAAAAAGGAAAATTACTTCTCACAGATAGCCTATCAAGAATAGTGTAAGATTCGGTAATGGTAAGAAAGAAGATATCATTTATATAGGTATTGGTAAACACCCCTCTGATGCAATTGAAAATTTGTATTATATTAAAGTTCTAAAACATTGCTAAGTGTGTCTCAATTGTGTGATAAGAGAACACAATTGTCTTTACTTCTAGTACATGTACTGTTACAAATCAAAATTTTTGCAACTTAGTTCTTAAGAAAAAATACACAAAAATATTTACAAAGTTGATAATATGTCCTCACCCGAAATTGAACTAACATGTCTTAATACAGTCGGTAATAATTCTCTATTGTGGCACAAAAGACTAGGACATACAAGCTTTTTATTGTTGAATAAGCTGATACTAAAGGACTTGATTATCGGTTTGTCTATATCAAAATTCAAGGAAGCTAAAGTATGTGCTGCTTGTGTAAAAGATAAACATGTGAAGTCCTCATTCAAATAAAAAAAGTGATAAGTACCCCACATCCATTAGAACTACTGCATATAATAAAAATACAGGAAGAAAGAGGTATGTGTTTGTGATTATTAACGACTATTCTAGTTTAACATGTATCTTGTTTCTTACATATAAAGATGAAACATATGATTTTCTTGTTGTATTCATTATGAAACTGCAAAGAAAAATGAATAGTCAATTAGCTAGTATTAGATTTGATCATGGTACTGAATTTTAAATTACCAAAATTTTAGAATATTTTCCAGTCATGGGATTGATTATAACTTTTCTGCATGCAGAACTCCTCAACGAAGGGTATTTTTGAAAGAAAAAAAATAATACTTTAGAGGATATGCCAAGAACTATGTTAATTGCTAGTGGTCTACCCAAAATTCATCGTTCACTATATAATCAATAGGTGATGAATAGTCCATGCTAGAGAACCACCTATGAGTCACTTAAGAACCATAAATCTGATATGACTCATCTAAGAGTATTTGGTAGTAAATATTTTGTGCATAATAATGAAAAATATGCTCTAGAAAAATCCTATGAAAAAAGTGATTATGGTGTCTTCCTTGGTTATTCTTCACATTATAAGTCTTATAAAGTATATAACAAAAGAACCTTATGTGTTAAAGAAGTGTTCATATGATTTATGATGAAATAATTTTTTCATCATTGATTAAATGATCATTTCGCTAAGAAAGGTTTGCACGATGATAATGATGGTGAAATTTGGCTCACTAAAGCATATGGTAATGAACCAGATTCCAGAAAATACTATTGTGCAAGAAGAGACAACACAAGAACCTGGTTCCTTGAAAGTAGAGCATGGTTTACAATAGATAGGGGGATCTGCGCAAGTTGATACTGGAACAACCGGTGTCAATGAACCTGGTTCTTCTGATGATCAGGAAATGAATGAGCTACTGAAGGCTTGCAAGTAAGAAATTGGAAGCGCAAAATTTCTTATCCAATTGAAAATATTCTCAACCCGATAGATTCTAAAATGATGACTAGATCTAAAGTAATGAATGTGTATGCCTTATCTGCCTAACTATCCAAACAACTCAAATATAGGATAAACTGATTTCATGATATAAATAAAACATAATAAGTCTCACAACATCAGCCTAAAGTGAAAAATACTGCAATAATCTCCCAAAAATCGAGAACATGAATTTATGAGCTACTAAATAGAATACAACATAGTCTCAAATTCTATTTGGAATAATAAAATAGTAGATAAGGTGGAAGGGGCCTCCATAAGCTACGAATCCAAGAGTAGCAACTCACCAGGAGCTCATAGGCTCCCTCCTGAGTACCTCTAGGACCAATACTAGGATTTTCACAATCTAGTAGACTTGCTGGGGAGGGTTCCGATTGAGCTCCGATAGCGCTCCTCGATGTCGGGTCGTGAGACCCATACTGGGCCAATAACCATTTCAATAATCTACAATGACACCATTCATGACACATAGGAGCATTCGTCCAATCCGGAAAAAACTTCCACCGTCCACAACCAAAGAAATAGAGCGTCCCTCAGACATAAACTTTCAAATTAGCGACAGTACCAGAATCTTCATACCAGATTTCAGTCTCTAACAATCAAATGACTAACACGTCACGTTAATACGATCTTCCAGTGGGATCCCATAACCTTCCGCACCAAGTAGCAAAATCTGAACATCAATGGCCATCGACCATGCTATTTCTTTAATGCCAATTAAGAATTCACAAACCAACGCACAATGCCTCTTCCACATAACATCGCCCTTGGGAGACATTAAGATAATGCCAGCTTACTCTGAACATCTGAATTCTTCCCCCCGCTCCTCCGAGCTCGTGACACTCTTATCAAAACCGAAACATAACCTTGAAGCTCAACTTCAAAATTCCATACTGCTCACTGCACCCTGTCTTGCCGCTATGTGAGAGTACAAGAATTTCATCATAACCCCTGCACCACCAGCAGAATATACACTTCATCGACTAGAACCCATTTCACCTAACCCATATCAGAAGAACAATCGCAACATGAAATCGAATTCCCATAACCGCAGAAAATGCAACCCTCAAGTTGAAGTCTAGATAGCTATAACTCTTCTAGGATCCATTTACACATAACAAGGCCATCAGAATCAAATATCTCCAAATCAATCAAATTACGGTGGCTGTCAAGCCCACACAACCACGAATCACTTGTGTAACTTAACACACCGAAGGAACCCATAATTTCCACAACTATGCTGATTCAAGCCATAACTTACTGACTCAACTTCTCTCAATTTACTCTTGACTTGCCCTTGGAATGTTAGTCCTATTCAAACACATAACGGACCTCAAACAACACTCATCCCGAGTGACCCAAATCACAAGACCACATCGTCTCGATACCTATAAGCCATCCCATACCCTCCTCGTGCACTCCATAGTATCTCCAACTAATACACGTGTTCTAGAAGACCTTCTACCAATCAGAAGATGTTTCTCTAACACTGCACCGTAGAACCGATGGTAACATAGAAATTCCTCAAGTATTCTTCACACTCTACTGAAAAACCAGTCCTCAGCCACATAATCAACCCAAAATCCTTAGACACTCTTTAATTCCTGAAGTCACTAGAACCATTATTGAGAGTCACCCACTCTGACATGGTCCCGATTGTATAACCAACCACTAGTGCTCTGCTAGCACATGAACACTTCCAAAGAAACAATCAGACGAATTCTTTTCCTTGTACATCACATCCACAAGAAGCATAAACTCTGAATCATCCAAAAATCTGCACATGAATCGATATGGCGAAATGTAGCACACAATCATCAAGTCCTTTGCCCGAATTACTCTTGATGTTTATTTCCTTAGTCATAACTAATCTACCAATGTACCGATACCCGATACTGCCAAGCCACACAACCACGTGACCCAATCATAGATGGTGGGCTCCTCCACTTAGCTTCAAGCCACAGTTACATAAATCCATAATTGATAATGACTCCTCCTACTCGATTACCATGATTACATACCGTCGATCCACAAAATTCCTCGCAATATCTTTTAAACTTGCATAACATAACTCGAATTATAATCTCCAATCACAGACTCGACCTCTTGATTACTACACCATCTTATTCAAGCAATTCCAATTCACATTGTAGTACATACTTCATGTTTGACAGAAAATAAAGTTCCTCAGAGGACCCTTACTAGGAATCACGCAACTCCTAACACCTCACAGGAGATACCCACCTCTGTAACCCCATGGAGACATATTCCAACGACATTTCCCTGATTACAACCATCACAAAATAAGTTAATCCTCTTGAGCCCATGCTCACCTACCAGTCGAAAGCACCCGTTCATTCCTATCAACATCAAATAAAGGTCCACCGAGGCATCTAAAGCTCGAAGTCATATTACATCCCAAGAAAACTCTTTCCGTTATATTCAAACTTACCAAGCACAAAGCCACCATCTCAAACGAAATACACAGACTTAGTCCTTTGTTCACCATGCCCATAATCAAGCCAAGCTTTCTGGAAGCATGTGTCATCCTACCACGAGCGCCATATGATACGCTAACATTCCCGCTCTGAGTTAACCATCTTCCGAAGCGAACTACTTGACCTCAATAAATTCAACCTCCGCGAGACACCTCCCACCATGCCCTTTCTCATCCTTCGCGGCCCAAATACTGCCTCCAATCATAACCCATCTCCTCAGCACCCTAACGAATAAATTGCTACCAATTCTAAGTCTCCTCGAAGATCATTTCTCTCGAGCCATCAACAGTAGAAATACTATTTCAACTCTGAAGCTGCCATACATCGTTGTCTTTGTTAAGTGCTGCTTAGGCACCATTCCACAACCCACTGCCCCGAAGGCAATTCAAAGGAGACCATAACACCAATTAGACTTAATGCATTCCAACAAGGACGGCGACACCACACTGCAATGAGAATTCAACCACGTCCGAAAATATCAAGTATTGGTACTCTGTCAACCAAGGCCTCAACATCCATAGTCCAATTGCCTTTCCTCAGTCGGAACTAAATGATGAACTTCTAAACCATGAACCGAGTAATCATTCTTTCGAGTCATTCTGTCATGACCCCAATTCGCCCTCCGTGAACATGTCGTGATGGCACCTAGTCCCTATAACTAGGTAAGCCTAACAATGCGGAAAAACAACATAACTTGCGGAATAATTGAGTAAATACCGAAGAAATCTAAAAGAAAGATTGTATATAAATGTCGCTCGGCATATACAACTCAAAGATAATGCGGAAGTCTACAATATCATCCCAAAACCCGGAAACACAGGCTAACACAAATGTAATACACGACTCTAACTCCAGAATGTCTAAACAACTATAAGGAAGGAAAAACTTTCCACTAAAGCTGGAATAAGATAGAGACTCCTGGTCAGCGAACGCTGCAGATGTACCTCGAAATCTCTGCTAGGTCTCTCAACCTCGGGGATAGTGCACGTGGGTGGAGGTACCTAGATCTGCACATGAAAAACATACGCAGAAGGGGCGTGAGTACACCACAGCGATACTCAGTAAGTGCCAAGCCTAACCTTAGTCGGGTAGTGACGAGGAAGGTCAGGGCCCTACTGAGGTTAATCAATATAATAGGAATTTACAGTATGAAAACATGCAATAATAATGAGTACAACAGTGAAATAAGAACGATCGAACCAGGCAATAAAAACCACAAAGAACAGTGTAAACACGAAATATGTACAGCTCAATAACAATGGTAACAATGAGGATCTCCCAGGATATCATCCTGTAGTCCTTTTCTCAACTGTCTAGTGGAACTCCCGGAATACCGCCCGTAGTCCATCATATGTATATCCGAACGATCTCCCGGGATACTGTCCCGTAATCTTAAAGTAAATATGCAGGGGGATCTTTCGGGATACCGTCCCGTAGTCCCAAAGTAAATATGCAGGGGGATCTCCCGGGATACCGTCCTATAGTCCCAAAGTAAATATGCAGGGGGATCTCAGGGATACTGTCCCGTAGTCCCAAAGTAAATATGCAGGGGGATCTCCCGGGATACCGTCCTATAGTCCCAAAGTAAATATGCAGGGGGATCTCAGGGATACTGTCCCGTAGTCCCAAAGTAAATATGCAGGGGGATCTCCCGGGATACCGTCCTATAGTCCCAAAGTAAATATGCAGGGGGATCTCAGGGATACTGTCCCGTAGTCCCAAAGTAAATATGCAGGGGGATCTCCCGGGATACCGTCCTATAGTCCCAAAGTAAATATGCAGGGGGATCTCAGGGATACTGTCCCGTAGTCCCAAAGTAAATATGCAGGGGGATCTCCCGGGATACCGTCCTATAGTCCCAAAGTAAATATGCAGGGGGATCTCAGGGATACTGTCCCGTAGTCCCAAAGTAAATATGCAGGGGGATCTCCCGGGATACCGTCCTATAGTCCCAAAGTAAATATGCAGGGGGATCTCAGGGATACTGTCCCGTAGTCCCAAAGTAAATATGCAGGGGGATCTCCTGGGATACCGTCCCGTAGTCCCAAAGTAAACATGCAGGGGGATCTCCCGGGATACCGTTCCGTAGTCCCAAAGTAAATATGCATGGGGATCTCCCGGGATACCGTCCCGTAGATCCAAAGTAAATATGCAGGGGGTCTCCTGGGATACCGTCCCGTAGTCCCAAAGTAAATATGTAGGGGGATCTCTCGGGATACCGTCCCATAGTCCCAAAGTAAATATGCAGCCACAACAAGAAGACATTCAGAAATAGAGTGCAAAAATACAAGGCAACAAGTAGTTCTAGACTAACATGATTCACGTAATACAATTAAAGCAATTTAAGCACATAGGTAATTCAAGTGAACTAGGCATGCTTTTCTAAACTAATATAGGCTATAATTGAAAGTAGAATAAAGCAGGTAAGAAAGAAACTCAGTCTAAATATTTAAAGTAAAACCGTATTTTCAACAATTAGCACAAGTAGGTGCTCGTCACCTCATGTACAGGGAATTCAATTACCAAATATCACATCCTAAGGGGGAAGGTCCACCACACAAGGTTAGACAAGCCACTTACCTTGAACCGGCTCAAAATCAACTCGAAACCACACTTTTGCCACGAGTATCCGACTCCAAATGACCCAAATCTATTTAAATTAATAACATATCGTGAATAACATCTCAAGTAACTGATTCTACTATTTAATTCAAAGCTAAGGCGTGAAATTTGGTAAAATGACTGAAACGCCCCTCCGGCCCACGTCTCGATATCGGGTAAAAGTTATATTTTCCGGACACCCATTCCGATACGAGTTCAACCATGCAAAAATTATCGAATTTCGACATCGGATTGGCTTTCAAATCTTAAATTTTTGTTTTTTGGAAGATTTGTTAAAAAAACAGATTTTTCTTCAATAAATTCATGGATTCATGATGTGAATGAGTATGAAATCATGAAATATAATCAATATAGGATAAGGAACACTAACCCCAATATTTTCCCCGAAGGCAATTCAAAGGAGACCATAACACCAATTCTTGAAAATTGCTCAAGAACCGTGCTCCCAAAATCCAAAACGAAATGAAGAAAATGAGCATTTTTGGTCCTTAAGTTTCTGCCAAGCAGTCACTAAAAGTCCACTAGAAACAGCTTTACCAGCCTCTGTTCAGTCGATCATAACTTTCAGTACACATGCCTAAATGATGAATGGTTTAACTTTATGAAAACTATATTGCAAGGGCTACAACTTTTCTGTTTTCCAAGTTTTTCGATTTCTTATAGATTTCGATATATAAGCTTCCAAAGTAGGCTCCTCGCATCAGAAATTTCTGGGGAAAATGTAAAAACAGCTTTACCAGCCGTCATTCAATCGATCATAACTTTATGCAAGAATCTCCAAATGACAAATGGTTTAATGTTCTGGAAACTAGACCTCACAATTTACAACTTTCCTGTCTTGAAAATTTTCAGATTACTTATAAATTCTTATATATATGCTTCCAAAGTTAGCTCTTCAACACACAGTTTGCTGTCCAAAAAAAAAATGCAGCAGAAATATCTGCAATTTTCCTTCTTTTTCTTGTCCGTAATTCATTCCATTAACCATCTGAAATCCACCCGAGGCCCTCGGGACCTTAACCAATTATACGAACATGTCCCAAAATATGATACGAACTCGCTCAGGGCCTCAAATCACATCAAACAACGTCGAAATCATAAATCACACTCCAATTCAAGCTTTATGAACTTTGAAATTTCAAACTTCTACATCCGATGCTGAAACCTATCAAATCACGTCCGATTGACCCCAAATTTTGCACACAATTCATAATCGACATTACGGACCTGCTCCAAGTTCCGAAATTGGAATCCTACGCCGATATCAAAAAGTCAAACTCTTGGTCAAACCTCTCAAAAACCTTCAAATTTCTATCTTTAGCCAAATGACTTCAAAATGACCTTCGGACATCCGAATTAACTTCCGATCGCGTTCCCAACTTCAGAATCACCATACGAAGCTATTCCCAGACTCGAAATCCCAAAAGGACATCAATATCATTGAAATGCACTTCAAGCTAAACTTAGGAAATTTTTTCATAAATGCTGACTTCCACAATATACACCAAAACGCTTTCGGGTTATCCAAATCCCGATCCGGACATATGCCCATGTCCGAAATCACCATACGAACCTGCTAGAACCTTTGGGTCCTGATTCCGAGGTCGTTTACTCAGAATTTCAGTATTACTCAATTTCTTCAACTTAAGGCTTCTGAAATGAGATTTTTCCTTTCAATTTAACTCCGAACCTACTGAATTTCAACTCTGACCATACACACAAGTCACAATACCCGAAATGAAGTTGTTCATGACTCCCAACTGCTGAACGACGCTCTGGATCTCAAAATGACCGGTCGGGTCGTTACATTTTCTCCCACTTAAATCGATATTCGTCCTCGAATGTGCTAAGAAATGCTCTGGAGTTACCTGAAATCGCTGTTTAACATCTCGAGCACCTGCCCGTGTTACCACAACCCAGTCGAGCACAATAGCTTGATCAAATCGGGAGATCTCTTCTTTATTCATATAATAAGCTCAGAATTAATTCAAACACCTAAAATTTCTCTAGCCAGGCCTAGTTTCAATATATATAAGCACTGCATCAACTAGCACACGATATACCCGATCATAACTGCATACCCTTGCCGAATCGGCACCATGCACCGCAAAACTCATCATCTGACCACAATGACGCTCCCTGAACCTTAATGGCCAAAATTCCATGAATCTGATGCTCCCAATTAACCTCATAACAACTATACATACATCCTGCTATGATGCTGACGATACCACCACAACGGAGAAAAATGTGCAGAAATTCATACTCAACCACAGAGTTAACAAATCCTTGAATACCGCATCTTGACTAGAAACGTCACTTTCCTTATGAACCTGGATGATGGTATTTGTTCTTTAATATACACTCCACATAACCATATCGTACTGATCCCTGATCCGATAATCTCGTCTCATCCAGTATGAACTGCTCAGACAGTAAATCACCCCAAACATGGCTAACAACCTCACATGATACCACATCGCGCCAATATGCCATAACTTGAATATGATATATAGAAACGGCTCAGGACGAAACTATTTAGCTCACTCAACTAATATGAATTCTTACCAAAAATAGTAAATAAAAGACAAGAAAATAAATACATATTAACCCTTCTTATCATAACACTATTGCAGCGTGCAACCCGATCCAAATAACATACCCGTGGCGCATGCCACCCGATCCCAAATAACATCACCGTGGCGGCATGCCACCCGATCCAAATAACATAAAAATCACGTAAGGAAATATATACAGAGCTGATTGCTCACTATTACAAATTACCGAATATCAATCACAAGCACGCTAAGTGCATAATACCATCCTGGGGAGACTGATAAAGCCGTAGGCTATAAAACTCAAGCACAGTTGCGGTGTGATATATATATATATACACTCTAGATCTCAAGAGCTATCCTGCTCACATAACATACCCACTACGCGGGACCTCAACACATAAGGAATCCTCAAGCCATTTTCACAACTCGCACGGCACAATCACCATAACACATAAATTCGACGAAGACGGAATAACACCCACTGTTCTAATATCCTTCCATGAAAAGAGCTCCACTAAAAGGAACATGCCTGGCTCAGATGGAGCCCATAATCATAAACAAATCCATCCACAAACATCGAGCCACCTTGCTCGCACCAAACTTAGCTATTTAGCTTTTACCTGGGTCCACATTAACTCTACCTTTTCTCATAATACACGAGAACAACCGTCATCACCGGGACTATCTCAAAATCCATAATCAACTGTACGGAACGCCTTCCAGGCATAAATTGTCGATTAAGCAATATTGCACTTCTTCATACTCAGTCCAAATCTGAATTCCATCAAGTGACTACATGTCACATTTTATACAATATTTTCGCGGTCATGCTTCCACGACCTCCCACACAAGGCAACCAGTCTTCACATCCATGACACCGACCATGCTAAGGCCGCAAAGCACATCAATAACCCATGACCAGGGTATAAAGCCTCTTCCACCGAATATCGATCTCAGGCGACACTGAAGATAATACTAGCTTATAATGAACTTTCGAATCACTCTGTCTTGCTCTTCCACGCTCATGACATCCTTATAAACATAGGACCTGAATCTCGATTCTTACTCCCAGTTACATACTACTTCCAGTACTTAACTTACCAACATGAGGTAGCGCAAGAATCCCATCATAGCTTTCGAACAACCAATAGGGTGAACACTTCATCGTATAGAAACTTTTACTTGACTCAATTCAAGAGTACCACCTCAAATCACGAGTGAATTCCCACATAAAGCCCATTACGACGGTCGACAAGCCCCGCACACACCGACATAGACCACATGCATAACTAAATCACATCAAAGAAACCAATCACTGCCGCAAAGGTGCCATTTCAACATGGCTAAATAACCCATCCTCTTTTAATCACCATTAATTGACTCAGGAACAATAACAACTTCCTTCAACCTATAGCAAACTCAACCCTCACTCATCCCGAGTAACCTTGATTCACGAGACTACGCTGCCCAAATCTCACAACCCGCCTCATACCCTTCTGATACTTCTTTTCTTCAATCCGAAGTCTATTCCTCTCACTCCTCCAATATTATCATGCCTGCTGAAACATATCATAGAACATTCCAACCATCCTCCTCTTTCTCAGAAATTATTCTGCGAAGCCTCGATTCTCGACCATATTGCTTCTTGAAACCTCTAATCATTGCATTCTTTAACTTTTGAACTCATTAGGACCGCTATTGAGAGTCACCCACTCTGACTGGCCCCGAATACAATCACTCCAAGGCCCTCCTGGCACAGGAACACCTTTTTCAATGAAACACGTGACTGAGTCACTATCCCTATAACTCTCCCACGCCTTCAGCAAAATTTGAATCTTCCAAAGCCTAACCCTGACCTGACAGGACCAAATTTTGCACAAATCCATCAAATCCTACGCATAGTTACCATTTCACTCCTCTTTCCTTAGCTGAAATCACTTGCCTATACGCCAAAAATTCGCAACCCTATGAGAAGACAACCCTACAGCCCTACTGCAGATGGTGGGACTCCCCCACTTACCCCGAAGCCACTCCTAGAACCACCCCAGACCCTGCTGAGATCCTTCTTCCTTTGATAACACGATCTTACTTAGCCAAACCATCCCAATCTCCCAAATTCCCTTGTTAGCACTCCCTAAATACCCGAATTCCCGAACATTATTTACACATTCTATCTCCTACCAACTAGCCACTAGGACCCCTCACAGAACCTGCCATTCCCGTCATTGCTAACCTATCCCCAGAAGACAACCCACCTGAAGAAATCATATGCTGACACCTCCTAGCGACGCTGAAATGCACGTTCTTTGCGACCTCAATATCCCATCCTACGCCCTTCTTCATTCCAGGATCATTCTTTGCCAACCACATTCTTCAATACTTTCTCTCAATACTCTGACCCCACGCAACCGAAGAAACCATAGCACCGACAAACCTAACACATTCCATTCGATCAATGACAACGACTACACGTCACAGGTGCATACCTCATCTCGATTGAAGACACCAAGTCTTACTACTTTATCAACTTTAACTAAACCATCCAGAATCCAAATGCCTTCCCTCTGCCGGAACAAAAGCACTGAAATCTCTAAATCATACTCTCAGAAGATCTCCCTTCAACCATTCATCTTCCCCAACACACGGGCAAACGTTCTATTACCATATCGACACCGTGCAACGATCAATTGCAACCATCATCACTACCTGAGCACAGCCTTAAGGCTTCCACAAACACAACTACTGAGCTGAAACGGCATATTACCCTTTCACAGTGCCATAACAACAACCACGACCATCTATACATAGAAGCATCTCGAATTTCATTCGTAGCACTATTCCCATTCCTCAATTCCTGATCCATAGCAAGCGCTTCGCGGTGCGTAATATTTAGTAGGAATGAACATAGGCATAAGCCTCAAAGGACTCAACTCGCACGATGAATAATCAAGAAGGGAAATACTCCTAACAACCCTGTAGCCTCTCGAAGATAAGTACAGACATCTCCGTACCGATCCGTAAGACTCTACTAGACTTGCTCATGACTCGTGAGACCTACGGGAACCTACAGTCTAATACCAACTTGTCACGACCCCAGTTCGCCCTCCGTGAACATGTCGTGATAGAACCTAGTCCCTATAACTAGGTAAGCCTAACAATGCGGAAAAACAACATAACTTGCAGAATAATTAAGTAAAAACTGAACAAATCTAAAAGAAAGACTGTATATAAATGCCGCTCGGCATATACAACTCAAAAATAATGCGGAAGTCTACAATATCACCCAAAAACCTAGAAACTCGCGGGAAACACAGGCTAACAGAAATGTAATACACGGCTCTAACTCCAGAATGTATAAACAACTGTAAGGAAGGAAAAACTTTCCACTAAACCTGGAATAAGATAGAGACTCCTGGTCTGCGGACGCGACAGATGTACCTCGAAGTCTCTGCTAGGTCTCTCAACCTCGGGGATAGTGTGCCTGGGTGGAGGTACCTGGATATGCACATGAAAAACATGTGCAGAAGGGGCATGAGTACACACAACGGTACTCAGTAAGTGCCAAGCCTGACCTAGGTAGGGTAGTGACGAGGAAGGTTAGGGCCCTACTCAGGTTAATCAATATAATAAGAATTTACAGTATGAAAACATGCAGTAATAATGAGTACAACTGTGAAATAAGACCGGTCAAACTAGGAAATAAAAACCACAAAGAACAGAGTAAACACGGAATATGTACAACTCAATAACAATGGTAACAATGAGGATCTCCCAGGATACCGTCCTGTAGTCCTTTTCTCAACTGTCAAGTGGATCTCCCGGGATACCGTCCCGTAGTCCATCATATGTATATCCGAAGGATCTCCCGGGATACCGTCCCGTAGTCCATCATATGTGCAGGGGGATCTATCGGGAATCGAACCCGTAGTCCCAAAGTAAATATGCTGGGGGATCTCCCGGGATATCGTCCCGTAGTCTCAAAGTAAATATGCAGGGGGATCTCCCGGGATACCGTCCCGTAGTCCCAAAGTAAATATGCAGGGGGATCTCCTGGGATTCCGTCCCGTAGTCCCAAAGTAAATACGCAACCACAACAAGAAGACATTCAGAAATAGAGTGCAAAAATACAAGGCAACAAGTAGTTCTAGCCTAACATGCTTCACGTAGTACAATTAAAGAAACTTAAGCAAATAGGCAATTCAAGTCAACTAGGCATGCTTTTCTAAACTAACATAGGCTGTAATTGCAAGTAGAATAAAGTATGTAAGAAAGAAACTCAGTCTAAATATTTAAAGTAAAATCGGATTTTCAACAATTAGCACAAGTACGCACTCGTCACCTCACGTACAAGGCATTCAATTACCAAATATCACATCCTANTTTTGCCACGAGTATCCAACTCCAAATGGCCCAAATCTATTAAATTAATAACATATCGTGAATAACATCTCAAGCAACTGATTCTACTATTTAATTCAAAGCTAAGGCGCGGAATTTTGTAAAATGACCGAAACGCCCCTTCGGCCCACGTCTCGTAATCGAGTAAAAGTTATATTTTCCGGACACCCATTCCGATACGAGTTCAACCATGCAAATATTATCGAATTTCGACATCGGATTGGCTTTCAAATTTTAATTTTTTTTTTTTTGGAAGATTTGCTAAAAAAAACAGATTTTTCTTCAATAAATTCATGGATTCATGATGTAGATGAGTATGGAATCATGAAATATAATCAATATAGGATAAAGAACACTTACCCCAATGTTTTCCCGTGAAAATCTTCCAAAAGTCGCCCAAGAATCGTGCTCCCAAAATCCAAAATGAAATGAAGGAAATGAGTATTTTTGGTCCTTAAGTTTCTGCCAAGCCGTCACTAAAAGACCAATTTCGTCGCTAAAGGACGTCACTAAAAGTCCACTTAAAACAGCTTTACCAGCCCCTATTAAGTCGATCATAACTTTCAGTACACATGTTCAAATGATTAATGGTTTAACTTTCGGAAAACTAGATTTCAAGGGCTACAACTTTCCTGTTTGCCAAATTTTCTGATTTCTTATAGATTTCGAGATATAAGCTTCCAAAGTAGGATCCTCGCATCAGAAATTTCTGGGGAAAATGCAAAAACAGCTTTACCAGCCTACATTCAATCGAGCATAACTTTATGCACAAAACTCCAAATGACAAACGGTTTAATGTTCTGAGAACTAGACCTCACGATCTGAAACTTTCATTTTGACAATTTTCAGATTACTTATAGATTCTTATATATACACTTCCAAAGTTAGCTCTTCGACGCACAATTTGCTGTCCAAAAAAAATGCAGCAGAAATTTCTGCAATTTTCCTTCTTTTTCTTGTCCGAAATTCATTCCGTTAACCATCCGAAATCCACCCGAGGCCTTCGGGACCTTAACCAATAATACCAACATGTCCCAAAAAATGATACGAACTCGCTCGGGGCCTCAAATCACATCAAACAACATCGAAATCATGAATCACACTCCAATTCAAGCTTTATGAACTTTGAAATTTCAAACTTCTACATCCGATGCCGAAACCTATCAAATCACGTCTGATTGACCCCAAATTTTGCACACAAGTCATATTCGACATTACGGACCTTCTCGAAGTTTCGGAATTGGAATTCGACCCCGATATCAAAAAGTCAAACTCTCGGTCAAACTTCTCAAAAACTTTCAAATTTCTATCTTTAGCCAAATGACTTCAAAATGACCTCCGGACATCCGAATTAACTTCTGATCACACTCCCAACTCCAGAATCACCATACAAGCTATTCCCAGACTCGAAATCTCAAAAAGACATAAATATCATTGAAATGCGCTTCAAGTCAAACTTAGGAAATTTCTTCAAAAAATGCTGACTTCCACAATATACACCAAAACGGTCTCGGGTTACCCAAATCCCGATCCGAACATACGCCCAAGTCCGAAATCACCATGCGAACCTGCTGGAATCTTCGAATCCTGATTCCGAGGTCGTTTACTCAAAATTCCAGTCTTACTCAATTTCTTCAACTTAATGCTTCTAAAATGAGAATTTTCATTTCAATTTAACTCCGAACCTACTAAATTTCAACTCTGACCATACACACAAGTCACAATATCCGAAATGAAGCTGTTCATGACTCCCAACTGCTGAACGACGTGCTGGATTTCAAAATGACCGGTCGGGTCGTTACACATTCACTATTGTGACATATAAATAAGCACTCTACTATCCACACCAACATTGAGTGATAACAACGCATGAACATCATAATACACTGTGCATAGCCTCAAAACCATATGCAATACTAGCACTGGGCTGAAATGATAGAGCACCCTTCAACAAGACGACGATAATAACCCGCTTAAATACGTATGGAGAAACATCATGAACCACATCAGCAATACAACTACAATTACTCGATTCCCAATTGATAACGAGCGCTCAACATCGTATAAAAATGAGTAGGAAGGAAATGAATCCATAAGCTTCAATGGAACCAAACCGCACGATGAGGAATCAAGAAGGGAAGTGCTCCTAACAACCATATAGCTTCTCGATGATAAGTACAGACGTCTTCATACCGATCCACAAGACTAATAGACTCGCTCATGACTTGTGATACACAGTGAACCTAGATCTCTCATAATAAGCTTTCACGACCCAAAATCCACTATAGTTTGTGATGGCTCCCAACGTTGTCGTTAGGCAAGCCAACAGTGAACTGCCGACTCATTTATTAATTTCATTAATTTGAAATCATGAATTTATTAAATAAAGAAATTCGCGCATTTAGAATCATGGATACACAATTAGTAACTTATAAAGATGAAAGGTGACCATTTTGTGCAACCCCATAAAATATAAACTAAAATATTCCAAAACACGGTGTCACAAGTGCATGAACATCTACTAAAAAGTGCAATAATAATACAACATCTGTCTAGAATATGAAACAGACAAGATAAAGCAAATAAATAATATGGAGACTCTAAGGGTTGCGGTGCATAGAATAGAAAGAAACTCACCATAAAGTCCACTCAGCGGTTGCTCTTACGCGCCTGGATGACCACCAAATGAACCTGTCAGATCCTGCACGTGTAGTGCAGAAGTGTAGCATGACTACGTAAATCAAGCGTGGCCAATAAGTATCTAGCCTAACCCCGGAGAAGTAGTGATGAGGGATCGTTATCGACACTTACTGGTGCTCCAATAAATAAAGTGCAGGAATCATAGGCATTCATGAAATACAACAAGATCAATAGGACAAGGAGCAGTAGATAACAAAACCCATTAGCAACACATCATCAGTTTAAATCCCTAGGTGCCACATGCTATCCCAAAAACATAAGAACCATCAATTAAATATCCAATCTCAGTTCATAGAGAATTATCAGGAAATTTTCCAGTTCAATAAAGACAGCAATCTCGTGGGTATTCGGACTCCTAACAATTTTACGCACGAATTATGTCGAGGTGGTTCGACCCGATCCATATATTCGTGTATATACACTTCCGAGGTCGTACGAAACCGATCCATGGATGCATCTCATATATACATATATTGCCTAGGCATTTGGCCCGATCCCCAGGAAGAGAAGAAACTTATCGAACTACGGGCTACGTGTTTGCAATATATAAACGGGAACATAAGGTAATCATGACTTTTTACCAATTCTAAAATATCTTTCCAATAACTCAAGGTAATGGGTTTCGATCTAACATGATCTCCAATTACATCTCATTTATAAATATTAGTTAATTAAACTAACAAGTTGAATTCAGATTATAAAAGTGTTGCATGATAAAGTCCTAAGTCTACCCGGACACAACATGATATTAGCTACGTATGGACCTTCGTCACCTCATGCGTACATGCTCCCCACAACAAGTAGCAAATAACAAATACACACTTATGGGGTAGTTTCCCCCTCGCAAAATTAGACAGGAGACTTATCTTGCTTTGAAATTGTAATAACCGGCTAATGCCTCTCTAACTCCACAATTCAAAGCCAAACAATACGAAACTAGTCAAACAACATAAAAACCAATAAAAAATATACTCCAAAACTCATAATTAATTAATTTATAACAATTCCCAATTCCACTCAAAAGTCAACAAACTCACGTGCCCAAATTTCGAAAATTTTCGAAGGCAATATTTACCCATAATGCCATGAACTCAAATATATAATTTATTCCAAATTTCATGTCCAATTTTGTGTCAAATTTAAAAAATACGATTTCTAGATTTTTCTTCAAAAGTCCCATATTTTCCCACAAATTTCTATGTTAAAACCTTATAAAATTCGTGTAATTAACTTACAATATGCGGGAATTACTTCCTTGCAATAGACGATGAAAATCTCCCCTTGAACCGATCCAAAAATCGCCCAAACCATTTGAGAAGTGGAAGAAAAGAGCCAAAACCCAAAATAAATTGAAGTCTTCCCAGGCCCTTCCTCTTTGCCATCGCGGAAGTGCCCTCGCGATCGCGAAGGTAAAAATTCCACTGACCAAAAATACTTCTTTGTGTTTGCGACACAACCACGTTCGCCAAGGCTTAACACCTCCAGGCCCCAACACAACATTCTTCCACGCGTTCGCAACTCCCTATCACGTTCGTGAAGGGAACCTCAGCTTCTTCTCCGCGTTCGCGACCCTTGTGTCGCGATCTTGATGAAAAAATTCTCAGCAGCCAAAAATCCTTTTTCCCGCACGTGTGAGACCCTTCGCATTCGCGAAGAAAAAAACCAGACACCAGCAACAACAGTTGCAAAATAGGGAAAAATCATCAAAAACAACTCCGAATTACCCTCGAGGCCCCCTGGACCCTGTCCAATCAAACCAACAAGTCCTAATACCTTATACAAACTTATCTGAAGGCTTGAAATGCCATGAATTACATAGAAATCACAAATCGGTGATCAAATTCCTTCTTTCATGTTTCCAACATTCAAACTTCGACGAATGCATTTGAATCATATCTAAACATCCCAGAATGACGCAAAATATTACGTACAAGTCACAAATCATAATACAAACTTATCCCAAGTCTCGGAACCCCAAACAGACATCGATAACACCTAAATCCACTTCAAATCAAACTTAGGAAAATCTTAAACGTTTAAAATGCCAACTTTCCATAATAAGCGTCGAAATGCTCCCGGACCACCGATACTCAACCCGAACATACTCCCATGTCCGAAATCATCGTACAAACCTATTGGAACCTTCAAATACCGATTCGGAGGTCATTTACTCAAAAGTCAAACCTTGGTCAACTCTTCTAACTTAAAGCTTCTGAATTAAGAATTTTCCTTTTGAATCAACTGTGAACTTCCCGAAATTCAATTCCGACCACACGTATAAGTCATAAAACATGAAATGAAGCTACTCAAGGCCTCAAACCGCTAAACGATATGCTAGAGTTAAAAATGACCGATCGGGTCGTTACATTAAGCAATTCAAGCCTCCTTTGCTAACTCAAATGTAGATCTTTCTGTTTGAACAAGTGCTAAAGACTTCGATGATCAGTGTAAAGCTCATAAAAAAACTGTACAAGTGATATTTCCAAATCTTTAGTGCATGCATAATAGCCGCCAGGTACAAATCAAGAAATGGATAATTCTTCTTATGAGGCTTCAACTGTTGTGATCCATAAACAATCAACCTACCATACTGCATCAATACCTCACCATGAACAACAATAGAAGCACCACAAAACACCGTGTATGGCCTTGAAACTATTGGTAACACCAACACCGACGTTGTAGCAAAAGAAATCTTGAGCTTCTGATAGCTCTCTCACACTTATCAGACCATCTAAAGGGAATAATACCCTTCTAACTCAACTTATCCAACGAAGTTGCAATGGATGAAAACCCATGTACAAAATGATGATAGTATCCTTCTAGACCCAAGAAACACTTGATATATGTAGATGTAGTAGGTCCAAGACAACTCTGAACTGCCTCAATATTCTTGGTATCAACCTTAATGAGCACTATGACCAGACACTACATGACCCAAGAACGCAAGTGAGTCTAGCAAAAACTAGCAGTTCAAAAACTTAGCATAAAGATTTTTCTCCTTCAAGGTCTGAAGCACGATCCTCAAGTATTGCTCATTCTCTTCCCTACTACCAGGGTAGACTAAGATTTTATCAATGAGCACTATCATAAAAGAGTCCAAATAAGGCTTGACCACCCAGTTCATTAATTCCATGAATGTTCCTGGAGCATTAGCAAGAAGAACTCATAATGATCATAACGAGTCCTAAAAGCCATCTTAGGAATATCCGAAGCCCTAATATTTACTTGATGATATCTTCACCTCAAGTCTATCTTAGACAACACCTTAGCACCTTGAAGCTGATCAAACAAATCATCAACACAGGGTAATAGATTTTTGTTCTTGCTAATAACCTTGTTCGCATCTACAATCATTTGGTAAGTGATTTTTTCAATTTCCATCTAGTTTACATGATTATACGTGAGTTTTAACATCAAAATTATGAGAATCAAAGTGAAATTTTTAAAAACATTGTCTATATTTTGAAAAATAGGAATTTGAGTTTTCAGAGTCAATTTGGACTTGGATTTTGAAATAAAATACATGTATAGACTCGGGTTATGGTTAGTCAGAATCTACCCATGGACATGGGTTTTGACCGGGCGGGCTACATGTTGATTTTTTTTGACTTTTAGGGAATTGTGCAAAGATCATAGATTTAATTATTGGAATTGTTTTCTCCTGCATTATTTGATGTTATTGAGTCGATTTTGATTAGGTTTGAGCCGAGCGGAGGTGAATTGTGAAGGAAAAACTATTTTAGAGTATTGATGGATGGATTTTGAGGTAAGTATCTTGTCTAACATTGTGTGGCAGAACTACCCCATAGGGATTGGTTGTTTGGACTATTTGAACTACGTTAAAGACGTGTACACGAGGTGATGAGTGCGTACATGGCTTATATTAAAAAATTTTCCGGTTTGGACTCTTAGGTTCTTATGTATATTAAAATGAAGTTGTCTTATCATGTTATATCCTCAATTGCTAAATTCACCCTTACATATCTTATTTGAAGTTGATTGATTCGTGTGCTACCCTTTATTGCCAAAATATACTTTCATATGCCTTAATTGAAGTCGTTCCCTCTTTTATTGTAATGTTTTCTCTTCTGTAGTTGATTATTCTTAATTGAAGTTATTGTTATCTCTTCCATTGTTGGCTTATTATTATTTGAAATCATTGTTATATATTACCTCTTCCATTGTTGACTACCTTATTTGAGGTTGCTGTTACACACCATCTCTCTCATCGTTGAGTTATTCTTATTTGAAATCATTGTCAAATATTATTTGTCCTATTGTGGAGTTAGTTATTCTTCATTGAAACTAGTATTACTTGTTATGTCTTTCGTTGTGAGCTCGTTCTTCTGTTCTTTGTGTTTTGTAATTCTTGTGTTGATTTACTTGCCGTACTCCCGTATCATTGTTGTTGTTGTTGTTGTACCCAGTGTTGTTGAGTCAAGGGCTATGTGTGGTTGTGGTATTGGAATTTCTTGAGGAAATGTTGTGGCATATGGGCACATGTGGTACGAGTTGTTGTATTGTGTTGATATGCTTGTGTCAGGACCCCGAAATACCCAGTCGTGATGGCGCCTATCGTGAAATCAGGAAGGCCACATATTTCATTTGGTTAACAGATATTTTCAGAAAAATTCATTATATTTGTAGCAAAAGTCTCATATTTATAAAGCATTTAAGAGTATAATAATCATTGAAAACATATGTAAGAGAAAACCCCAACCTAGATCTAGTGTCGCCGAGTCATGAGCTACTACATCGAATATCAAAATACAATGTCGACATAAAGTTGTCTGAAATAAATAAATAAGACAGGTAGATCGAGAAGGAGATAATCGAGGATACAATTGCTAGCTGCTACCTCGATGCCTCCAAAGGAACTCTGACAGCCTCTCAACGTCTGTACACAAGGTGTAGGGGTAACATGAGTATACCAACTCAGAAGTAACGAACCCAAACTACGGGCTAAGAGGTAGTGACAGACTAAACCTCAATAATTGTAATGAAAACAGTACACAGAATTTAGGCATGCTCACAATTTCAATAGATAATGAAAACAGAATATGACCGATATGATAAGTAACACAGGTATATCTCAGTACTCTACATGCCAAGGTATCAATAGTGTGAAAATGCACATAGTGCTCACAGCTCTCACACAGAAGTCCACTCAGTACTGTATATGGCTCTCAGGCCCAGGGAATGTCCATCCCGGAATATGCATAAACACCGGTGACTATAGTCACTCAGTACTGAGGAAAAAGGCCAATCCAGCCCCCACAGAGAAGATCCATCTTTGGAATACAAAACTCGGACAAGATCCATGTCCAGGGATGATCCATCCCTCACATATCATCAACTTCGGACAAGTTCCATGTCCAGGAAAGATCCATCCCTCAATATCAATGCGCTCACTGGGGGTGTAAAGACTCCGGAGGGGCTCCTATTGGCTGAAGCGCTATATCAAGCCAACAAAGGCATGATCAGAGTATCGCTATGGTGTGTAGTCCGATCTCATAACTGTCTCAATAACTGACCCTCGGCCTCACTCAGTCATTACTCTCCAGTCTCGCTCACATGGGCTCACAGATGCATGAACTAGCCCGAAACAATGATAAATATATAACATCAACAATTACCGATACTGAGGCATTAAATGATATGCTATGACAGGACTGAGTATACAAAAGCAAATAAACACATAAGGAGACAACAATATACGACCCCTCGGGTCTCAGCAGTATCGGAGCAAAGCCTTAACATAATATCTATCATGTTTACATTTATCACATTGATAGAAGCACAATTATCATCAACAAAGAACCACTAAACGGTTATGTGGGATGAGCCAGGTCAGAAGCCTCACGATGCACGCCTGTCACTTGGCATATGCGTCACCAATTCTAATCACATAACAAGTAGTTCGGGGTTTCGAACCCTCTGAACTAAGTTTGGAAACGTTACTTACCTCAAAACCGGCTAAAATCCTAGCCCTCAATGCCTTTGCCTCTAGACTCGGTCTCTGATTGCTAAAAATATACCAAAATCATATTTATATCATTATTATAAGCCAAGGAACGAAGCCCATTCGAAAATTATCAAAATTGAACACAAATTCCGAAATTGGTCAAACCCGACCCCCTGGCCCACAACCTGGAATTAGATAAAAATCACATCACAAGAATTCTTATCCTCCCACGAGTCCATACATACCAAGAACATCAGAATCAGACCTCAAATGGCCCTTCAAATCTCAACTCAAAGATCTCCAAATCATAACCCTAATTCTCCAATTTTACGGTTGAAATCCCACAAATTTTAGGTCTAATTAACTAGAAATCAACATAGAATAAAATATTGAATTCATCAATCTTACCTCCAAGTGATTCCCTTCGATTCCCTCTTTAATCCCTCTCAAAAAGCTTCAAATCCGTCCAACAATGGTGAGAAATAGGCTAAAAATCGCTAAGATGGCTTTTAATACTTTATGCCCAGGTATTTTTCGTTAATCGCGATTGTGGAAATAGCCTCGCGATCGCGAAGCACAACCAGGCCTCCCCCGTATTTGAACCTTACACGATCGCAGAAACACACACGCGATCGCAAATAGGACCCTCTCACAACAACGCGAACGCGCCCCACTCTACGCGATCGCGTAGAGTAATTCCTTCATCACACCGCCGCTCCAAATCCTTCTACGCGAACGCGACCTCAGCCACACGATCGGGATGCGCAACTCTACAAAACTACGCGATCACGACCCTAACCCTACGACCGCGTATAACAAACTTACCTCTGCCCCAAAATAACCCTACACGATCGCGAATAGACTCTTGCATTCGCGTACACGGAAACCAGAAATATATGACACCAGATTTCAGCAGTTGCCAACCAAATATTAAGTTCGTTAACCACCCAAAACTCATTTGAGGTCTTCGGAACATAATCCAAACATACCATCACATCCCACAATATCATTCGAACATAGTCAAGCCTTCGAATCACTCAAAGAAACATCCCAATACTGAATTAACCCCGAATTCAAGCCTAAGAATTTCTAAACTTTCGAACTTCGCCAATGATGGCGAAACCACCCAAAACACATCCGATTGACCTGAAAATTTTGACACACATCCAAAATGATACTACGAACATGTTCCAACTTTCAGAGATCCATTCCGACCCCGATAGACTATTTTTCACCGCCGACCGGAAATCGCCACAAAATTTCGCCATTTCAAGCCTAATTCTACTCCGGACATTAAAACCACATTCCGAGCACACACCTAAGTCCCAAATAAACTAACGAAGCTATCCGGGCTATAAAACAATAGGTATTAAGGTCATCATCATATTTATCACACCTATCATACACCCATAGTCTTCCAAGTAATAAGTGTCAAGCATCCATATTCACTACGTCACACCAAATCATGTCTTTACATATCTTACCAATAGAAGAAGATACTAGGCATTGACGAGTTACCTCTTGACCATCATCATCTTCAACTTAAATGCTGTAAGGATATGGATAATTTTTTGTTGACAAGCCGAGTTTAGAAACCATTTCTCTAGAAACGATATTTTTGTGACTCACTATCAATGATCAACGAACAAACTTTTCCATGGGAGGTCATCTAGTGTGGAAAATAGATTCATGTCATCTCGTTTCTTCATCTTCTTAAATCAAGAATCTTCCTCTTGGTTGAATCATAGACATGATGAATTCTCAACCTTTGGACCTGTGGGTTATACCTATGATACCAAATTGATGTGGTTCTTCGAGTTAAAAAAAAACCAACCGACCGGGATCAAGAACTCTAAACGAAAATGTGAATTATAGGCAGATTTCAGGAAACAACGATATCTGAAGTTTTAGAACTTGGAATCTGATGATTCAAAAACTAGGTAAAAGATAAAGATCTGAACAATAAAAAAGACTATTTACTCATTCAAAACAAGTAAACATTGATACTGCATCAGTTGAATGAAAGTTATGATTCTAAGATATGAAAAGAGCGAATTTAAATCAAGAAATGTGTTCTTGAATGATCATGAACTAAAAAATTCCTAAAGTCACCACATGGAATAAAAGGAAAAAAAAACTAGAATCCTACTAAAATGAAAATCCTTGTTCTAAAAGGAATAAAATAAATCCTATTTTGAGAAAGAAAACATCTTGGCTTCTTGAAATCAATCATGAGCTTCTTGGACTTCGTGCCCTACTTGAAAATAAGTCCATATGTTTGGACTTGAGATCTAAAACATGATCTTAGAAAAAACTAATAAAAATTAACATAGATTATTCCTTTACATCATTAAGACTCTGCGTTTGTACTTTTACTGTTTTATGACCTGCGGGGATATCCTTATTAGTGGCCTATAATGGTTAAGATTGACTTGAGTCAACGTTTTGAGTAAACGATCTCGAAATCGGGAATTGAGGCTTTAGATAGGTTTTTATGATGATTTTAGACTTGTTCGTGTGTTCGGATCAGGTTTCGGATGATCCGGGAGCTTTTCGACGCTTAATATTGAAAGTTGGCACAATGAAGGTTTAACAAGTTCTTTAAGTTTTGTTTGGAGTAGACTTGGATTTTATCGATGTCTGTTTGGGATTCCATGCCTGGAAATAGTTCTCTATGGTGATTTATAACTTGCACACAAAATTTAGCGTCATTCCGAGTTGATTTGATAGGAACGCGCGGAAGTGTTTTAGAAGTTTTTGACTTTCATGTTGAATTCATGCGTTTTGGGCGTCCGGTTTGTGAGTTTTGATGTTTCCATTGCGTGAACAAGTCCGTATTATATTGTCGGATGCATTAGTGTAACTGGATGGGGTCCTGGGGAACCCCGGGTCTGAATAGGATTGGAATCGGACTTGGTTTTGGGCATCAGGGAGAGCTAGTGGCTTCAGAACTGGTGCAATCATACCTACATGGAAAGGGGCGTAAGTGTGAGCTTGCAGAAGCTGCTCAGTGGGTGCAGAAGCGGACTTGAGGGTGGAGTTGGGTGGTCACAGGTGCGAGGCCTTTTGTCATCTCCGCGCTTGCAGAAGCGATCGAGGCTCTGCAGATGCGAACTTGGGCTAGCTGGCTGTGGGCCACAGAAACGGAAGGAATCCGTAAAAGCGAATCTGTAGAAGCGAAGAAGTCCACAAAAGTGGACACGTAGTAGCGGCTCTGTCACGACCCAAATTGATGGGCCACGAAGGGCACCCGCTACCTTACTCTACCGAGTACCAACATAACGTATTATACCATCGTAGATAACTGAGCTGGAAGGCTGCCGTGAGATAAGTAGAATAAAATGTTAGATACCAACTTATACATACGACATACGAGCCTATAAGACCAAATATCCACTCGTATACTGAACATAGGCCGACAAGGCCATACAATCTTTTACGTACATGACATCTGTCTACAAGCCTCTAAGAATACATAATTTTCATGATGGTCGGGACAAAGTCCCGCCATAAGACAATACACGTCTAAATCATACTGACCAAACGAGCAACTCCGAAGCAAATGGAGCGCACCAACATCTTCCGCTGAGCTGATAACCTACTTGAAGGGCTCTTAATCTGTCTATCGGAACCTACGGGCATGAAACACACCATTCGCAGGCAAAAGGGACGTCAGTAATAATGTACCGAGTATGTAAGGCATATAAATAAGTACATAACAGACATGGAAGAAATATAGAGTAAATGACTCAACCTGTAAGTCTAGATATCTCTGTAGATCATGAATTAATTATAGTGTCATGAATATGCGTATGAATGTCATGTCTTGCATAGGTACATGCTTCCTAACATCATCAGGCCTTTGAGGGCATCCCATCATGTCATCTCGACCACTATGGGCAAAATCATCAACGTATACCAGCTGATCAGGTGGTGGTGCGTATATAACGCCATAAGCTTTCCCATATCCCATATACTTATATGTACATATTTATACACATATATAATGCCATCTAGTCATGGGTCAACGTACATGTACAAATGCATGAAATGCATAAGGAATACGTTAATAAGATTTTCTTGGAATTCGATAAATATTAATATGCCTTTTAGATAAACATTATCAAATACGTATTTTTCTGGGAGCCATGAACAGAAGATAATAATAATTCACATGGGAAATCAAGAATATAGACACCCCTACTATTCCTATAAATAGAGTAATTTATGGAAGCCATGTGTTTGCTCGTTTCTTTTGTATAATTTGGATCATGCAAAAAAAAAAGGGGTAGCCTTAACTTACCTGAGCCAATTCTCTTGACATTTCCTCTAACACACATTTATTTCGATAAAACATGTCGGTGAATCGAAGTAGGGAAAAGCCGCATGACATTCTTGAGAAAGTTTGCACCTTGCTCTTGTAAATTTTGTAATTCACGCTACCATTGCATTATGAAATTCAAACAAAATATTTGAGGCTCCAATCTTAGCATACGTTCTGATCCAATTCTAAGTATATGGCATACTTAGAGACCAAGAAAATGACTCCTCTTACATTGCCAAATAAAGAGATCAAGATAATCTAATTTCCAAGAGCCCTTTACGTGTAAGCAAGGTACATATGTGCCATGAATAATCATACACTCTTGTTCCACCTTGGCCTACTTTAGTGCCATGTGGCAGCCCACACAAAAGAAATTTTATTCACTTAATCCAATTTAATACTAGAATTATCCCCACTATTAAACAATTATCTACATAATTAAGAATTATCTTAAATTACTTAAAATACTACTTCACTTTTAACACACCTTATACATCGTACTATCATGGTCATGTGATACCTTGTATGGCACTAGTCCATAAATACCAGGTACTATTGCTCGGACCGTATTTTATCCCAAATTGACAAACTTTGACGAAATTTATTTTCTTCGATTTGCTTGCCCTCTCACATTCATGAATTTAATTATTACTTGTTTGAAATAGCATAATACTTGTAATTCCAAAATAACCTCATTCTCAAGCTCACGTCGATTAACTTACGATGAAACATTAACATATAAAACTGTGGGACGTAACATCTCACTTACGAGCTCTCATTAATTAATTTATTTATGGCGTATTTTCATGTACAAAAATATGGGGTGTAACATCATTCCCCCTTTGGAACATTCGTCCTCGAATGTTGACTGATGCGCTTATCATTCTCATATCCCATAGCTCTTGCGAATACTTTAGTACTCCTCTTGCCATCTAAGCAACTGTTCTGTGAATAAGTTCAAAGACCAGGTCATTCCCCCTTTTAGTCCTCTTTCTCATACCACGACTTGTGGTCAAAATCTTTCCAATCTCGTAACTGTTGCTACCTTCTGTCATGGAGCCTGTATGACTCTGACCTTGTAAGTACGCCTATGCGACTCTTCTTTCCCTTCTATTTTTATTTTTTTGCTCTAACTTCTAGCCAATCTCTAGAGCTCACTTTGCAAACACATACAAAGCTTGATAAAATGTCCCTCTGGGCATTTGTAGGTATACAAAAGTTCTTTGCTCGATACTTCGTTGAAATTACGAATATTGCTACGTCTTGTTTCATAGACCCGATTATCTGTCCTCATGATTTTATTGCACCTAGGTAGATCATTTTATATGATAACTCTTACTTCGATTTATAGTTGATGAGGTCTGCTACCAAATTCCATCTTACTCTTGTTGCTTATCTCATATGTATAAATCTAAGTCCTTTAATGCTTCCTCGTTGCTGTTTATCTTAAGAATGACGACCTAATATCAACTCACACTTTGTGACTTTTGTCCATCCATTATGATTTACCTCAATATTGATCTACAATATACAACTGATAACTTGAAACTTCTTACATAATACCTTGCCACTAGGGCTTATGTTGCATTGAGAAATATTTGATGTGATTTCCATAATCGTATTTCATAATATCTCAATGTGATTCACCTTATGGGGGGGGGGGGGGGGGGTATCCAAATCCTGTCTCGCCCATGATATCTCTCTTCTTTTTTCTTCAAATCATTACTCAATCGAAGGTCCAAATGTCATTCTTTATCTACCACAATTACACCCTCATCTCTTTCAAATGATATTAGTCTTAGACTTCTTTGAAGTCCTTTAGGCTATACTGAGCTTTCAATAGCTTAAAGAAACCATTATCTCGCTTGTTTTCATGGGTTTAATCCTGAGGACTTATCCATTCCCGTCACCTCCTTAATCTCCCTTTCGTATCCTTACTCTTGTCTTCCTAAAACCTTGTCATTTTGTCATACTTAAACTTGCGACCTACCCATATTTATTTATATTAATTGCAACCTTATTTCAACTTGCTTGCATTATAGGTTTCCTTATGTACTTTTGGAACATCAAGCGAGATATCACATCGTCTCTAACTCTTCTTTACTGTCTTAATTAGCCTTCTCGATACCTAGAAACCATATGCTATGAGATATGCCAATGACGATGCCGCTATCATTCCTGGATATTGAATCCCCGCGCTTCTAGCCTTCTGTTTGAAGAATGGATCATTCATAACCTTCTGCATTCGAGTATCACGTATGTTGTTCACCCTTACCTTACTTACCTTAAAATCTTGCATCACGTATTGTATCTCTTTCATGACCTTCCTTCCACATAGGTATTATTCACATCCATAACTTAAAGCTTTATTATCATACTTGCACCTCTGGTGTATACATAATTCGATGAGATCTTCATACTGACTTCTTATGAGGCTGGTATTCTTCTGATGCCCTTATAGAATATGGCTATTGTACTCTCTCTTTTGTACCTATGATATTTATCCATTTCTGTTTTACTTAGTTGATGCAACTCTTTAGTTTCCTCTTTTTTTTTTTTTTTTTTTCTGATAAGCCTTTATGTAGGCTTAAGCTATCTTCCGATCTGCTGCTCCTAGTATTAGTTATTACTTTAGCCTTTCATAGTAACTGAAGGATATCCGTGATACAATCCTTTAAAAATTCAATCCTTCGTTTATGACCAGGGCTCAGTTCTTTACTTTAACAAATACTAGAATCTTTTATGGTTGTATATGCTATAGGTATAAAACTCCAAACTCTTAAATGCGTTCATAACATCACCAACTCGGGATCATTGATCGAATAATTCCTTTCGTTCCTTCTTAGCTTTCTTAAACGTAAGCAATTACTTTTCCTGATCCTCCTGCCCCCTTGTCGCATGCATACTTAGCTTACCTTAGTGCCAACGCATATTGAATTTCACACAACTCATGTGACTTTGAATATCACTTTTGAGTTTACTTCTCGTTCATTAGCCACTGTAGGTGCCACTTTCTTATGGAGTGTATACAATGTTGTTGCGATACTGTTGTTACAAGACCATTTTTTCTTCAAGTTACTATGCTTAGGTTAAACCCTTCTTCCTTATTTCCTCAGCTAGTCTTTCGTTGTAGTACATAGGGAGACCTCCTGGCTCTTTTAATGTTATAATCTTGATATATCGTTTACCCAAAATAATTTTTGATGTTCGTACTCCCCTATAATTGCCCGTAGTTACTTACTTTCACACTCATGTACTCGTACGGTTGCTTCTGAACTGAAGTTTTCATTGTTTTCGCAGTGGTGCTCTCTTTTATGTCCGTAACACTCATACGGTACCTTTAATTACCCTAACTCCTATCTGAATATCTCTCAAGGGTCACGATGCCATATCTATCTACGAGACTGAATTTCCCCATGTTAGGGTTCGCTATGTTTATCTTGCACGATTTGTTGATTTGCTTGTATCCTTTTGTCTAGCCATAACTAGGCTCTACCTGAGTCAACTAGTAACTACTAATTAGTCTACTCTCATATCAATACTCCACGTAATCTTTCTTGGGTTATTTCCTTTGTCTTAACTTACGTATCTAATTGGCTCCTTATTTATCAATAACATCTCGGACAGGAACCCTTACTTCCTTTTCTTGACGCCGTGCTTGCATAATGTTGTTGAATGGTGTCATATATGTAGTATTTGGATAAGTGCAATCTTATCCCTTTCTTAGTCTTATCACATTCTTCCTTTATTATTCCATAGTTACTACAACCACTTAATTATGACTTAATGATACATCACTCCATATTCCCCCTTTTAGGGGAGTACTAAGATTTAGCGCTACGATGATCTACGTACAGATGTTTTACCTCTTCATCTTTGACATCTTTTAACTTTATTGGTGATCCTTACTTGCCTTGTGATAATCCTTATGTACCAAGGATAACAAATTTCCTTACTCGTCAGGGTGAAACTTAGTATAATTGGCACATACAGTCCCTTAAACTTAACTTTGCTCATATTGCTTGTGTTAGGGAAGCGTCTTCCTGAATGACCATTATCTGAATTTCTCATGAGTCTTCTTTTGTTGTCCATTCTATTATCAGCGAAACGCAATCTAAAATTCTCATGATGTCAACCATTATCACCTCACTCAGTCTCTAATTCATGTTTAGTTTATATTATTCACCAGCCCATACAGATTTCTATTATTCTGGGGTCTAACTCTTCCTTCTGGTTGTCGCGTTGGAGTCACAGAATTATTTCTCGAAATAAGGATATGACATTATGGCCTATACCCTTTTATTGTATTAAGGCCTTTCACCTCTCATTCATTCTTTCCCTTGACTATAGACTTGTAATACTGTCATCTTTTTTATCTACCGTTGTCATCCATGTATCACATCTTACTCATAACGCTTCATTAACTCTCTTCCTATCTCCTACTAACATTTTTGTCTATTACTTTATTCTGAAAACTTGAACAAGACATTCTTTTGCTTTTAGCTCCCCTTGATCCACCTACTTTCTCTTCAGGTTGCCTAACATTCTTTCTCTACTAGGGATGGGAGCCATACCAAGGTATTATTTATCCCTTCGAGGCTTCCAGTGCCTATTTTTGCAGTACTCATATCTAGCTGTACTATCTTAAAGTGCAGCATTGGGTATCTCACAAGGAGATCTATTAGCACCTTTGTAATATCCTTCGGAAATATCAACTAACGCCAACCATCCATTCATCATTTTGGGTTCTCTAACCCCAGTGGGATCCTAATATCAACCATATCTGTTAGCTCTCATAGTGTTACACCCCATGTTTTCGTACGTGAGAATACATTGTAAGTCAATTGATGTAAGATCAGAAATAAGATTATATTTGGAAGCACATAAAGTAAGATAACCATTTTACCTTGGAGGTTACAAATATTTAGCATCATGAATAACTAGTACCAAGAGGGTTGGAAATCATAGAAGCTAAACCAATTGAAGAAAATAAGTTTCGTCAAAAGTCGACAAGTTAGAAATGTTATAACATGTACTTTAGGGTGATACTATGGTTATTAACATGATAAGGGGGTTATTATTTGAGTTATTTTTTTTGTATGATAGTCGTGTGCTACTTTTTGAAGTCAAGCAAGTTGTGGAACAAAAGTTGGCAAAGGTCTTCACAAGTTACATTCATAATGTGCTGGAAATTAGGTCAAATGTAGCAGAGATTTTCTCCCAATATACTTGGAATTAGGGTATGATTTACCTACCAAATTTAATATCTACAAGTCTAGTTTCTAAAGCATTTAACCGTTCATCAATACGACATCGGAGTAGAGGGATATTTGCATTTTCGCGAGACAGTGCAAAGAAGCTCCCATGGGACTCACAAAGTCGGTGTAAACTCCAGCTTGTGTTTAAGTCAATTCTAAATAGTTTTCACTAATTATTATCGTCAAAAAAAGTTCCTAAACCCTCCTAAATGCTATCCATTGGTTACTCCATGATTCTAGGGTGAAAACCTAAGATAAAAACATGAATCCAACGTTAGAAACCTCGTGGTGCTTGCTAGATCGTAGTTCTTCATCTTGTGGCTGTTTTGGAGGGTTCTTCAAAGTGAAGTAACCTCAAGTCTAGTATGGTTCTTGTTAATTAAGGTAATAATCAGTCCCTCCTTCATAAATATTATATTTTCAAGGTGAACTATAAGTAGTTACACTCCAACTTGAACATCAAAAGTTGATTCAAGAAAAGAACACAATACCTATTTTTTTTTAAGCAATCCACTAGGCAGTGCCTAGGGCTAGTTTTTATTTATATATAGTAAAATAAAACAAAGTATCATGTCGTCTTGCAAGGTGCAAAACCATAATTTATGCCTATTACATAAATCCTATTATCAAATTTGGGCTTGAACATCCCAAACTTGATATTACACACTGAAATACTAATACTATGAACACTACTGTCTAAAATTTGCATAAGAATTATCCAAGATAATGTGTAAACTTTGTTGTCTTGATACTCACTCATGATGTGCTGCTCGATCCATGTGTAGTTCATAATCATTGCTTCAAGTAAGATCCAGAATGTTAATGTGCATTTCATATCAACTTTTTGAATTCGATCCCTTTTGTGTCTATCAGCTTCTTGTTTCACTGTCTCCATAGTCTGTCTCCATAGTTTGCCTTATAACCATCCCAGTTTTGTACCTTGCACGTTTGTTTCCAGTTATCCTTAGGTAAAACCAAGTAAAGCATACTGACCTTATGTTTCCAGTAAAACCAAGTAAAGCATACTGAACTTATGGACAGTCCAGTTATACTATTTTTGATTCCTTTGGCATGTGTATTCTCTTTGTTTTGCATTAATATCTTTCTCCAACTAATACCTTTTGTGTTATACTGTATCTGTGTTTGCTCCAACACGACTGTTTTGCAGTACATAAGGTATCCTTCTTCCATCTTTGCTTCTACATACTTATGCATGTCACCTTTCCTTCTTCCAAGGAATGAGCACATAGTGCTAATACCACCCTTGGATGTCGTAGTGAGTGACAGGTATAAGTATTGTATCATTTCCTGGTGATCTTTCTTTCTTCCTTCGATGCTATTTCCTATCCTGACTGTCCTTCCAGTGGAATGAGTGCTACGCACTGCTATCCCCAATTCTGGAAATTCAGAGGACAGTAGCACTGAAATTGTTCCTGCAAAACAGACAACAAAGTTAGTGTAACAATGGACAACCATGAACTCCTCATTATTGATTTGTTCATATCCATCTGATACTTGAGAAACTAAGGCTCCAAAATATATCTTCACACTCTCCTCTTGATTATGATCACCATTATCTTACAGGCTCCTTTCACTTCCTCCCTTTGTTTCATTTAGTTTCTTGCAACCTTGATCCTGAGATATGGCCATTGGTGCTTGTCTTCATTTACTATCCTCCTGCCAATTGCATCTAGCTCCCAATAGTCATAGCATTCAATATCTTCTACATCCAGGGCATAATTTGCTAAATGATCAGCCAGTCTATTTCCTTCTCTATATGTGTGTGAGACCTTGATGTTGTGTTCCTCTTTAAATTTCATTATCTCCTCAATCTGGTCTATGATAGTCCAAGGAGGTTTCCACAATCCTTCTATTATGTTTTTTAGTAACATCGAATCTGTTTGCAAACAGACTTGCAAATAATTCATTGCCTTGCACACTCTCAATGCTTCAACCATGGCCTTGACCTCTGCTTCATTATTTGAGCTTTCCTCTATTTCTCTTCCTGCTGCGTACTTGACATCACCCCTATCATCCCTAAGACAAAATCCAATTCCACTTCTACCTGGATTCCCTCTGCTTGCCCCATCACAGTTCACCTTAATCCATCCTTCTTCAGGTAGTTTCCATATTACTTTCTCATATTTAAGTTTAGGCGTGTACTTCTGTAGCATATTGATCAATTCAGACCATCTATGAGGAACATTTAGTCCTGGTTTCCTTACTTGTACCAGTGCTTGTAAAGTTGTAGATACTTGATATACTACTCGACTGACTGATACGACCTCCCCATATTTCAAACTGTTTCTCCTCTTCCACAATTCCCACAAAATACATGCTGGGAGGGCCTGAATTATTGGCTTGATTCTAGGAATAACTTGAGCAGTCCAGCATTTAGTGATAGTTTGGTGTAGTGTCAACCTTTCTATTGAAATTCCAGCTCTTTGAGTGAAGTATTTCCACACTGTTTTAGCAGCATTCGATGTATAAAATAGGTGCACCAATGTTTCTTCCTTGGGCTCAGCACAGCACCAACATTTAGATGGCATACAATATCCCAGTCTTTTCATAAAATCATCCAGAGGCAATCTAGCTTTCCAAACCTTCCACATAAAGAAAGAAATCTTGAAGGGCAATCCCTTTACCCAAATATTTTTATATTCCAAGCTAGGATTGTCTCTCTTTCTCAAATATTCCCATGCAGATTTGATACTGAAATTACCTCTTGTTTCCAGCATCCAGATGGGCATGTCCAGTGTGTTTTGCATTACTGGTGGTGAGACATTATATATGATGTGCTGAGCAAATTCTTCTGGCATAACTATGTTTAATCTATCTCCATTCCAAGCAGAATTTTCCACCAAATCACTCACATTATGTATCTCCTCGTCCACTCCAAACTGTTGGGGTATTAGGAAATACAGAGCTCCCAATCCTGTCCAATTATCATACCAAAAAAGTGCAGACCCCATTCTTGGCTTCCATAGTATTTGATGTTCTATAATTTCCCTGCATTCAATCATCTTCCTCCATACATGTGATCCATTTTTCCAAGGTACAATGACTGCATTTAGTTTCTTACAGTATTTTTGACTCATAAATGAGCTCCATAAACTTGGTTTTGTTCGAAAGTTCCACCAAAGTTTACAAAAGAATGCCTTTGACACATCGTGAAGTGATCTGAGGCCAATACCTCCCTCTTCAACTGGCATACATAAGTTTGCCCATGATGCCCAATGCCTTGAGGTGCCTCCTATATTACTGCTCCAGAAAAACTGCGCAAAAATCTTATGTAGTTTATTGATCACATTACTAGGGGGATTTACAGCAGATAATAAGTGACTTGGCATGCTCTGTAAAACACTCTTGATGAGTACCATTCTTCCTCCTATGGACAGCAATTTTCCTTTCCATGACTGAAGTTTGCCCATTATTTTTGTGATCATTCCTTGATAGTAATCAGCTTTTCTCCTTGCGTAGAAAATTGGACAACCTAGATATGTAAATGGGAACTCTTGTCGTGCTATGCCAGTAATTCCTTGCACTTCTCGCACCACCTCATCCTCTACCAAGTGATGCATATATATTGCAGACTTATCTTTGTTCACCAGTTGCCCAGATGCTGCCTCATATGAACTTAAGATACTCATAATTAGTCTTAGTGAGATTGTATCAGAAGAGGAGAAAATAATGGTGTCATCTGCGTAGGATAGATGGTTTATTTTTGGACTCCATTTAGGGAGACCAAATCCACAGAATTGCTGTTGTTGATGTAAGGAGTTCAATCCTCGAGATAATGCTTCAGCAGCCAAAATGAACAATGCAGGTGACAGAGGATCACCTTGTTTGACTCCCCTCGATGATTTGAAGAATCCATGAGGCTGCCCATTCACCAGGATAGAGTACCAGTTATTCCCAACCAAGTCAAAGATCATACCTATGAAACCTTCTTCAAATCCCAACTTCCTCAACATTTTAGTGAGAAACAACCATGAAAGCCTATCATATGCCTTTGCCATATCCAATTTAATTACTACATTTGGGCCTGCCTTGGTCCTAAGCCTTATATCTGTTATGATTTCCTGTGTTAGTAACACATTTTCTACTATGCTCCTTCCTTTAACAAATCCTGCTTGTTCTTCTGAAATCAAACTAGGTAATATCCCCACCATTCCGTCGTGAATTACTCTTGAGAAAATCTTATTCACAAAATTACTCAGACTAATTGGTCTCAAATCTGTAAATGTATTAACTTCTTTTTTCTTGGGCAACATGACAATGTTTGTGTGTGTAACACATTTAGGCAACTGTTGTCCACAAAAAAAGGCCAGAACCATGTTGTATATATCTTCTTCAATTATATCCCAACAAGAGTGGAAGAAAACTCCTGTATATCCATCTGGACCTCCAGCTGACTCCCCATTCAAACCAAACACTGCCATTTTAATTTCCTGCTTAGTAGGCATACTCATAAGCTGTTTATTTTGATCTTCATTAACCATGCTGGGCACATAGTTAAGTATATCAAAGTTAGTTGGTACCACAGTTTCACAGAATTGCTCCTTGAAGAATGTGACTGCCTCGACTGCAATCTGCTCCTCATCTTCAATCAAGTTCCCAGAACTATCTTTTATTCTGTTTAATTTCAACCTTTTCCTTCTCCCATTGACTTGAGCATGGAAAAATTTGGTATTTCTATCCCCATCTTTGAACCAATTCATGCCAGCTTTTTGTCTCCAGAATTGTTCCTCCAGTGCCAAGTATTTGATCATTTCAGCTTGTACCCTCTGCAATCTCTGCCTATTCATCTGAGTAGGAGCAGCTTCAAACTGTCTTTCATGAACCATCACAACTTCTTCCAAGCTAGCAATTTTCTGAAATATGTCCCCATATGTATTTTTACTCCATCTGGACAATGCTTTTTTTAGCTTTTTCAGTTTATGATTGAAGATCACAAAAGGATTAGCACTAAAGTCAGTTGTCCAGTTCTCCTTGACCACCTCTTTGAATATATCATGTTTTACCAAGAAATTAAGGAATCTGAATGGTTTCTTGATTGGTGTGACTTCTATATCACATTTCAATAACATAGGGCAATGATCAGAACCTATTTTAGATAAGTGAGTGATTTCTAGACCAGGAAAGGTCTGTTGTAGTTCAATGTTGCCAAGGCACCTATCCAATCTCTTGAAAATACAATCTTCCTCAGTTCTTCCATTCCACCATGTGAATATACTACCCTTAAATCCCAAGTCTGCTAAGTTACATGTGTTAATGCAGTGTCTGAAGTCATCAACCTCATTAATAGACACTGGTAAACCTCCAAACTTCTCCTCCTCATCCAAAATGACATTGAAATCACCCCCCACAAGCCATGGTAGTGTCATGTCAGATGCTAAAGCATACATGGAGTCCCATAACTCTATTCTTTCTATTGCATCACATTTGGCATATACCAGTGTGAGCATGAGTTCCACATGAGATTTAGTATTAATAAGTTTTAGCGTAAGCTGCTGCACCAGATTATATACAATTGTCACTTCAAAAACTTCATCAATGAAAGCCCAAATTTTATTAGAGACATTTACTACTGCCTGAGCTAATCCAATTCTTTTTCTGTATCTCTCCATCTTGCTAGCTTGTTGCTTAGGTTCCATAATTCCTATAAATTCAAAATGGTGTTTTTTGTGCATTGTTATCAATCTTTCAAAGGCCTGCATCGTTTTGACAGACCTTACATTCCATATTAATGCATCCATCAAAGGTTTTGAGACTTAGAGAGTGTTCTCCTAGTTTGTACTCCTCCTGTTGATGCTATTGCTGCAACCTTCCCTTGCTTTCCTTTTCCTTTGGTTGTTGATCTCCCTTTCTCCATGTGCCTTGGAGATAAGTCTCCCTGTCTAGCCACATTGATAAAATTTTGTGCTAAGGACTCCTCATCCATATCTTTGCTAGCAATATCGTATTGTATTATATTTTTCCCAGCTACCAAATTATCTGTGTTCTTCTGCATAAATGTCAAGTTTCTGGCTCCTTTATTAACCTCCATTTGGGATTGATTTTCTGGAACAATGCCATCTTCCAATTGTAATTTACTAGATATTTCTCTTTTTCCTTTTGCACTGGCATTTGGTTTGTCAATGCCTCCAGCTTTTGTCTTCTCAACTATCATATCTACTGCCCCACCTGGGTCCCCAGGATCCCCAGGATCTTCCAATATACATATTTCCTCAAGGTCACCCTTTCCTTGTACCTGTATATCGAATGTTTTGAGACTTGTTATTCTTTGTTCATCAGTAAGCTGGTTTTCTTTACTGTAATCCTTATCACCTTGATCTTCTCCATTATCTACATCTCCTCCACCTTCCTCCTCACTTGGCATCTCATCAGGAATCTCACCTTCTTCTGAGTCACCCTCTGTCTGGTTATTCCATAGTCTACCACCTTTCCACTTGACTCTCTCGTTGCTTTTGAATTTTTCATAGTCTGGATCCTCAACTTGATCATTATCTACTCTGTTTCCCATTTCTGCATCCACTCTAGTGTCTTGAGTTGGGATCTCTTGGCATGATGTATTGATAACTACCATATTATCATTAAAAGCTCTTTGAACCCATTGTGCAGTAGTCTCTTTTGGTTGATTATCTCCCCTGTGTTCTCCTTATGTCTGTTTTCTTCCTGGTTGGTATTATTCCTATTAGGAGCAATTGAGCTGGCATTAGGAACAACTGGACATATACCCTTCCCAGTTGTGTTAAGCATTGTATAATCCTTTTTCTTTGACTTATCCATCCTAGGTGATTTTGGTTTATAAGCTGGTGCTGCATAGTTTAACTTTGATGTGGCCACAGCATTTTGCACTAATGCTTGGTCTGTATTCCCATCAACCACGACTAGTTGATTTTGATCCTGGACTTCATCACTTTCCACCCCCAGTAATTCAAACTGATTTTTAGTTTGAACTTGTTGTGGTACCATAGCATTTTCTTTATGAACTGGAACAATTTCTTGTCCAGTTTTAGTAACACACTCTGCTTGTTTCTCCTTTCCTTTACCTCTATTGTCCTTAACTTCTTTCCATTGAGCACCCATATTCCCAATAATTTTACCAGTTGATAAAATCATAACAGGAGCATTTGGATTACCTCTTACATTATTTCCTTGCAACACTGGTTCCTTACCTCCAGTCTATTCATCCACCCTATTCTCCATAAGTTCAGGATGTAATCTCCAGCACTCTACCATATCATGACCCTGGAGTTTACATTCCTTACAGTATTTAGGTAAGTAGTCGTATCTAATAGTAATCCACTCTGTCCTTATCTCACCAGTACCATCATTCTCAATATCCATACGAAATGTTTTTGGATGATCTGCTAATAAGTCCATTAGCACCTTAACACAAGCACAACTAGGTCGCGTCTTATTAATAATGGCCAAATCAAGGTGTAATGGGGTGCCAACTGCTGAAGCTAGAGAGAATAAACATTCTTTTACAAAGAAGGTTGGCAATAGATTTGGAAAGGAAATCCAGGCCATCACCTTAGGAGTCTCCTCGCCTGCCTTAAACTTGGTATCATATAACAGTGTTCTCAACTGATATTCATGCCCAAACTTGTCTTTAACGTAATAAACTGACTTCGAAGTAAAATCTATGTAATCTTGCCACAAAGTCAGTCTAACCAATACATGCCTATCTCTAAGGAACCCAATGTTACACTCACCCTTAATTCCACATTGCATGGGTAGAATTCTACGTAATTCTTGGATTTCTGGCCATCCATACGAAAATTTGCATACAACAGCAAACTTCAAACCTTCAAGGATGTTCATACGTTCAACTTCTGACTCCATGAACTTCACCATGGGTTGACCTTGAAGGAACGAGGCTCGTCTCACTGGAATTGGCTCGACAGCAGACATGTTCGTGTTGATCATCGTAGGTTTTAAAGCTTTGGCATAATCCATGGGTTGTGATGTGTTGTTTGGATTTGTTGTGGGCTGGGGTACGTTAGGGGGTGGTGGGGGAGGCAGCCCAGCCACAGTGGGTGGCTGGCCACCGGCCAAATTGGCCATGAAAGTGATCGACGTTGGGTCTCTCTTTTGTCGTCTCCAGTCGTAAGTTCCTGACCTAGAGAGCGTCCGTTTCGAGAAATTGTTATTAGTTGTTAAAAAATATATGCAGACACAATACCTATAGTGTTGTGGTGTCATTGAGGATAATTGTGGGCTGTGTTTGGCCGAAATTTCAAGTTGTTGATACTGTCTAAAGTGAGTATAACAGCATACTATATGTGCTTAATCTTTCTTGTATGCTGGTTAAGTTGTTAGGTTAATAAACTACAAGATAATTCTTGGATTAGCTTAAGTCATTTCTATGGTGTTTTATTACCATTGAGGGCTGTTGTAAGCTAAATATAACCTGAATTTAAACATGAAGCTACTGGAGGAGGTATGTGTATTGTGTTCTTGCAGGTGATTAAGGTTGTATTGATATATATTCAGTTAAATGGTTGGACTACACATGAACTAGTGAATTAAGTTGCAAATTCAACAAAGTTGGAGTTGTGGATTGTTTCCTTTGATATAAATATATGGTATAAGGATGGAATCATTGATTAATTACTTCATTATCATAATAATGATGTTGTTAAGTTAATGTAAGGAGTCTATAAGGTGTGATATGGGTTATACGGATTCTAATCCAGCTTGTCGCTCAAAATAATTGTTGAACTAATCAGAGAGCTTATTGTGAATTATATTAATGTTGTTTGGGCTGTTTGGTAACTTTTGGTAACATATGGGTTGTAGTAAAAATAGGGGAGGTGTTGTCCGTTTTCTAGTAGAATATTGGTTTTTAAATATGAGAGTTACAATGCTTATATGATGACGACGAAGTCGGATTACTCATTGTGGACGTAAGAAGATCATATTGAGCTTTGTTGACGATTGGAGAGAAGATTACAAAGGCATGTTAAGGCACTTCCTTCTTTCTTTTGGGATTATCTAAAGTGAAACGAACGTAAACGATACGCTATTTAATAATGAATCTACTCCTAGCAACTAAAGTTGTCCATGTTGTTCTTTCCTCACAAAGTTATCCTAAGAAAGTATGTATAATCCTTGAGTCCTAGTGAAGTTCATATTGATGGTATGATGTCCCTAATTTTAATCGAAGGTGGAACTACCTTACGTCACTCCGAAAGGTTTATAGAGTCATTCCATTAGTCAAACATGCATTATATATAGTATCTATTTACTCTATCGAGCCGCGCTATAGTCAGCCGAGTACGGCACCTATTGTGCAACCACCGATCAGTTGGGTTTACCGAGCTCCACGTGGCCGGGTACGATTCTACCGAGCCTTATGATTGCCGGGTATGTTTTTACCGAGTCCTCTTTGAGGCCGGGTACGATATGATGATGCCCACAGAGGCAGATGTTTTTAAAATATTATGTATATATATGTATCACGCATTTCATGTCACTATCTCTTAGAGGAATTCAGATGCTACATGTTGTATCTCCTATATCTCTCTTTACATTACTTTCTTATTTATGCTTTTCTGCCTTACATATTCAGTACTTTATTCGTACTGAAATCCCTTTTGCCTAGGGATGCTGCATTTCATGCCCATAGACAATCCTCTAGTAGGCTAACAGCTCAGCGGAAGATGTTTCTACACTCCACTTGCTCCAGAGTTTCCTATTTGGTCAGTATAATTAAGACATGTATTGACTGGAATGGTGGGGCCCTGTCCCGACCTATATAACATTTATATAGTGTTAGAGGCTTGTAGACAGATGTTAGGTATATGGATACTTGTGTGACTTTGTCGGCCTATTTTTTGAGTGTACAAATGATAATGTCAGCCTTATAGGCCCGTATGTCACATATATAAGTTTCTATATCATTTTTGGTCATCCTATGTCTAGTATGCACTTATATTTTGTTCTAGTTATCTCATGATGGTCCTTTTGGCCCATTTACCCATGATAGTACGATAAGAAAGATATGTTATGTTGGTACTCGGTCGAGTAAGGTACCGTGTGCTCGTCCCGGCCCATAGGTTGGGTCGTGACAGAAGTGGTATCAGAGTAGTTCTGTCTTAGGGAGTCTACAAGACGTGTCTAGTAGAGTCTTGTTTATGGTTGTGTTGTGCACCATACATATAAGCAGGAGGCTACTAGCCAGTTAGGACTGTCACTCTTTCTTTTTACTCTAGATCGTGTGGTAGAGCTCAATTGTAAGAAATCAATCTCCTAAATTCTATTATTTATAATACAATGATGCCTACATCTCAAAAGACAATTGGTAAGAGATTGTATGTGTTTGTGGAAGAGTTGAGTCAGAGGAGCTCAATTTTGCATCATGCTTATGATGATTAAATGTGAGGTCTTCAGCAGATCATGTGTGTAATAAGATGTGTAAATTTCTTGTTAAGGAGCTCTAAGGAAATAATATATATCCACCCATATGGTAAAAGAAATAAGAGAATCAGAAGGTAGATACAAGTTTCAGCAAGTAAAAGAAGCAAGATGAAGAAGGGTACGGGGTACCTAGTTAATAAATATTATCAGTATTTACAATTGAGGCAGGAAATATAAGTATTCTGAGTTACCTTCAACAATAATAGAGGTATGTACAGTTTTCCAGACCCATCTCAATTATGCATATAGGAGCTAACAGATATAGTTTAAGAGTAGGATGGGATATTAGGATCCCACTGGGGTTAGAGTAACCCAAAATTGAGGGTGGATTTTTATCATTATCTAACACTTTTGAAGGGTAGTGCAGAACATGGTAATAGTACTCATTGGGAGATAGCCATGTGGTGCACTCTAGAATAATACAGTCAGATATGAATACTAGAATGTTCAGAAATTTCAGAAGATAGGCAGTGGAATCCTAGAAGGGTTAAATATTTACCTTAGTATGACTCCTGCCCATAGTAAAATAAAAGGGAGAGAGAATGTTATGTGTCCCAAAGAACTAGTGAGATGAAACAGGGGGAGCTAAAAGTTTAAGAACGTTTTGTTGGAGTCTTCAGAATAAGGTGATAGACAGAAATATTAGCAGGAGAATAAGAAGAGACTAAATAAAACATTTTGAGAAAGGTGTAATATATGGGTAATAATGGTAAATCAGAATATGACAGGATGACAGAGTCTATAGTCAAGTGAAGGAAAAGACAAGAGGAGACATGCCTTGAGAAAATAAAAGTATAAGCCCTAAATTCATATTCTCATTTGGAGAAATCAGTTGCTGAGTCCAACGTGATTACCAGAAGGAAAAGTTAGACCCTCGAGTAATAGAAATTAGTATGGGATAGTAAAAAAAAATCGAACATGAATTAGGGATCTAAGGAATTGGTAATAGTCGGCATCGTTTCAGAGATCGTGTTTCAACAATATTAGAATGAACAATATAAGAATAACCTTTAAATATTATTTACGAAGACGCTTCCCTAAAGCAAGCACTATGAGTTGAGTTAAACTCAAGAGACTAAATGTGCAAGTTACACCGGGTGTCACCCTTGTGCGTAAGAAGTTCACATATCCCTGGTGTATAAGGGCTACCACAAAGCGAGTAATATATCTGTGAAGATGTGAAAAAAATGCCAAAGATGAAGAGGTAACTATCTAATGATAAAGGAAGAATGCGGTAAAAAGGTGAAAGGAATGAGATTGCATTTATTCAGATCCTACAGATATAATATGACTCGAAAACATTATGCAAGTATGACGCCGGGAAGATTCAATAAGGGTTTTGCACTTGATGATACTGATAAGTAAGTGGGAATGAACACTTGATACATAAGGATCTCGTATGAGAGGTAAGTTAAGACAAAGGACATAACCCAAGAGGCGCTACATAAAATACAGAGTGGACCAACGGGTAGTCTGTAGTTGATTCAGGAAGAGCCTAGTTATCGCTAGATATGAGGATACAGACAAATCAGTAGATCATGCAAGATAAACATAGTGAAACAAAGCATAGAAAATTCAGTCTCTCAGATACGACATCGTAATCCTCGAGAAATATTCAGATAGGAGTTGGGGTAGTAGAAGATACAATATAAGTGTTACAGAAGTAAAAGAGAATTCCACTAGAGAGACAACTGAAATTTCAATTCAAAAGCAAACCTACGAGCACAGGGGCGTGGAGATAAGTGATTAAGGAGAGTGATAGGAAAGTAAGAACATCATAAATACCGTGGGGTATATAATGTAATAAGCTCGCAACTTTAAAGAAGTCAGAGGGTCTTCCCTAAGCACTGCAACGAAAGACCAGCTGAGGAAATAAGGAAGAAGGCTTCAACATAAGCATAGTGACCTAAAGAAGAAATGGTCTTGTAACAACAACCTCGCTATAATATTGTATGTACTCCATAAGAAAGTGGCACCTATCGTGGCTAATGAACGGGAAGAAGAAAGAAAATCAAGAGTTGATAATTGAGATCATATGAGATTTACAGAACTCCAATATTCGTGGGCATTAAGATAATTCAAGTATCCATGTAGCAAGTGACAAACGACCAGGAAAAGTAATTGTTTACATTTAAAGACAACTAAGAAGGCATGAAAGGAAATCTATGGTGCTAGCATGTTAAAAGGAAGGTTGTGAGTAGTATAAATAGATATTTGTTGGTCGCAAGCTAAAGTATGGTAGAGCAACACGGTTTTAGCTAAAAAGGTGTAAGGATAAGAAAAGGTGAATGAGAAGGTGACGAGACTAGGTAAGTCATCGGGATTAAACCCATCATAACAAGAGAGTTGATGGTTTCTATAAAGTTATAAAAAGCACGGTATAGGATGAGTGAACTCAAAGGAGCTTAAAACTAGGAGCATTTAGAAGAGATACAATGCTACCCTGGTAGTAAAGCAAGGGTGTAAATGTGATAAAGGATAAGAGGATGACCTCCCCATTGATTGAGTAATGATTTAAAAAAAAAAGGGATTTTAGGGGTGAAACAAGATTAGAATACCCCCCCCCCCCCCNCTATGAAATAAAGTTATTGGAGTATAGTATCGTCCCTATGTGGATCAGGAAAATCACTTCAGACGTTCCCCGATGAGACGTGAGCGCTAGTGATGATATATTACATAAGGGGTTTCAAGTTATTAGTGGTAGAATATAGATCAACATTAAGGTGAATCAACAATAGATGGATGAAAGTTACAAATATGAGATGAGATTAGGATGTCATTATTAAGATGAACAATATTAAGGATTAAATGGCTTAGATTTATACATATAGGATAAGTGGTGAGAGTGTAACGACCCAACCGGTTGTTCCGTGAGATTAGACCCGTTTCCCCCGTTTCTGCTTTATCATATGTTTCTTAGACTATTTATGTTGTGTTGGGTCGGTTGGTTCGGGTTCGGAGTGGTTGTGGTGAGAACTGAGACACTTAGTCTCTTAAAGTAGCTTAATACTTGAAAAAGTCAACTGTGAGTTGACTTATTGGTAAACAACTTCAGAATGTGAATTTTATGTCTCGGATAGATTTGTTAGGTGATTTGGGAATTAGGAGTGTGTTCGGAATGAAGTTTTGATGTCCGGTGTAGAATTAGGCTTGAATTGGCGAAAGTTAGTTTTCCGCAAATTCCGGTCGGTGTGGAAAATAGGTTATCAGGGTCAGAATGGAATCCGGAAGTTGGAACAGGTTCGTAATATCATTTTGGATATGTGTGAAAATTTTCAAGTCAATTAGATGTGTTTTGGTTGGTTTCGGCATCATTGGTGAAATTTAGAAATTTCAAAGTTGATAGGCTTGAATTTGATGTAATTTTGGTATTTTTGTGTTGTTTTTGGTGTTTTGAAGGCTCAAGTAAGTCTGAATGATGTTATGGGTGTGTTGGTAGGAATGTTTGAGGTCCCGGGGGCTTCAGGTGTATCTCGGATGCTCAAACGGGCGTTTTTTGTTTTAAGGAGTCTACTGTTTTTCTGGTGTTTTAGAAGCAGTGATTTCTTCACTAGGATCACGTGGATTCATCTGCGATCGAGTAGAGTAAAAGACTGGACCAGGAAATTAGTTCTATGCGATCGTGTGATAGGATTGTGATCCCATAGGTTGGGCAGGTGAACCAGTGCAATCGCGTGGCCCTTGGTGCGATCGCATAGAGGTTCTAAGGCGCGTGTGGGGTGGATATTTGTTCTATGCAATCGAGTGTGTCTGTATGCGACTGCGTAGAGTGGTTTGGGTTGTGCATCACGATCGCGTGGCTAGAGTCGCGATCACACTGAAGGGAATAGTAGCGCTGGGCAGAATGTTTTAAATAGCCATTCTCACGAAATTTTGTCTATTTTCTTCCATTGATAAGCGGGTTTGGAGCTCTTTGAGACAGTTTGAAGAAGAAATCAAAGGGGATCACTTGGAGGTAAGGTTTTCAACTTCATAACTCGTATCTATATCTTTTTCTAAGTAATTAAACCAGAAAATTGTTGGATTTAAAACCCAAAATTGGGGAGGTTAAGTGCATGGAATTGGAAATTTCTTAGGAGGATTTGAGTGGGAAATTGTGATCCGATTTTGGTGTTCTTGGTATGCATAGAATTGTGGGAGGGTGAGGATTCTAGTGATAGAAATTTTATAGAATTTTGAGACGTGGGCCCGAAGCTTGGGTTTGGCCGAATTTTGAGAGTTGTGTCTAAATTGATAGTTTTTGATTGAGTTTTGTTCCTTTAGCGTATATTGATGATGTTAATCTGGTTTTGGTTAGATTCAGAGCAATCGGGAGCCAATTTGAGGGGCAAAAGCATCAGAGATTAGTATTGTGGCCAGGTAGAGGTAAGTAATGGTTTTAAATCATGTCCTTGGGGTATGAAACCCCGGACTTCATATTTCTCACTGTTATTAGAATGGAGCACATGTCGGATGACGAGTATGTGGCGCACACTAATTTTTGGATTGGACTTGGTCCTCTCCGCGGCAACTATTGAGTTGCGTATTTTACTCTAAATCATATATTAAATTGTGTTCTAAATACTATTGCTATATTTGGACTATAAGCCATGGTTGGGGCCTCGTGCCGGCTTGTTTATACCCCTTGGGGGCTTATACTGCTATTTCCTCACTATTGATTTATGATTTACACTCAGTCATATTGTGCTTAACTGTTTTCGAAACTCAGCCTTGTTTACACTATTTTGAGATATAAAATGATATTTTGGGTCGAGTACCCCGTTTTACTGATACGCCCGAGGGGCTTTTGAGAGGTTCTGACTCAGTGAGGCCGAGTGACTGATTGTGAGGATATGATACGCCACGAGGTGGCTTGATATTAGCGCTTGGGCTGAAGGAGCCCCTCTGGAGTCTGTACCCACCCCCAAAGAGCGCAGGTACCTACTGAGTGCAAGTGCCAGGTGCCGAATGATGAGTGACGAGTGATTGGGAGGCATGAGTGACAGTGAGGTCGCTCGAGGGGCTGATACAGAGTGGTTGTGAGGTGCTGAGTGATGTTCTGCCCGATGGGCGACTTATGATTCATGTTTTTTCCCGAGGGGCTACTTATAATTTATTTCATTTTACACTAAATCCTTCTGTTATTTTTATTTCTGAAATTGTTGGAAAATACATTTTTCAAAGGATTTTTCAGAAGTTGGCTTTTACGGCATGTTGATTTCATATATCTATATATATACTGTTGGAAAGAAAGGCTGTGCATATTGTGAACTGATGATATTGATTTTTATGTGTTTCTTGCCACTTAAACTTGATTTATTTTCATTACTACTGAGTTGGTGTACTCACATTACTCCCTGCACCCCTGTGTGCAGATACATATGCTAATACCGAGGATTAGCCATCTATTCCATTCGGAGCCGGAGTTTGGGACATAGAGGTAGTTGTTCATCGTCCGCAACATCTCTGTTTTTCCTTTTTATGTTGTACCTAGTTATTCGTTCGGAGGTTTTGTATTATAATAGTAGATTTTTGTATATTTCTTAGATGCTCATGACATGTTGACTCTGTACTTTGGGGATGGTTTAGACTGTTTAGCTGTTTGTTCTGCCTAACGGATTCAGTAATTATATATACTTTATGAAATATTTAAAATAGTTGGGATTTTGGAAAGAAACTGTAATTATGTGATTATTGGCTAGCCTAGTTCCACGATAGGCGCCATTACGGCCGGTTTAGGATTTTGGGTCGTGACAGAGAGAGTAACCTAGAGTTGGGTGGCAGGCCTCGATAATAATAAACCAAAATAAGAGTTATGGTACAATATGACCTACCTAGTTGTGGTAAATCCATAGGCATAGATAGTTGAGGCTATGAAACAAGATATAGAAAAAGTCGTAAGTTGAACAAAGTACCAAGAAAAGAACTTTAGTACACCTATAGATGCCCAGAGGAACAGCTTGTCATAGTACCATATATGTTCAAAAAGTGAATCCTAGAGATTGGTTAAAAGCTAGAGGAAAAGGGAGATAAGAGTCGCATTGGCGCACATTCAATGTTAGAATGGTATAAGCTGCATGAAAGAAGGTAGAAACAATTACGACATTAGAAGAATTTCGACCACAAGTCATGATGTGAGAAGGAGTCTTAAAGGGGGGAATGTCGTAGCCATTGGATTTATTTACCGAACAACTCCTTGGATGGAAAAGACAATATTAAAGTATTTGTAAGATCTATTTCTTCAAAGAAGGATAATTGCATTAGTCAACATTCGAGGACAAATTTTCCAAAGGGGGGAATGATGTTACACCCCATGTTTTCGTACGTGAGAATACGTTGTAAGTCAATTGATATAAGCTCAGAAATAAGATTATATTTGGAAACAGATAAAGTAATCTAATCATGTTACCTTGTAAGTTACAAATATTTAAGATCATGAATAACAAGTACCAAGAGGGTTGGAAATCTTAGAAGCTAAACCAATTGAAGAAAATACGTTCCGTCGAAAGTCGACAAGTTAGGAATGTTATAACAAGTTAGGAATCTAATCATGTTAACATGTATTTTCCGTTTCCTTGTAGAATATTGGTTTTCAAATATGAGAGTTACAATGCTAATATGATGACAACGAAGTTTGTCCATGTTGTTATTTCCTTACAATGTTATTCTAAGAAAGTATGTATGATCCTTGAGTCCTAGTGAAGTTCATATTAATGGTATGATGTCCATAATGTTAATCGAAGGTGCAACTACCTTACGTCACTCCGAAAGGTTTAGAGCGTGATTCCATGAGTCCAAAATGCATTATATATAGTATCTATTTTACTCTACCCAGCCATACTATAGTCGGCCAGGTACGACACATATTGTGAAACCACTGATCAGTTTGGTTTACCGAGCTCCACATGGCTGGGTACGATTCTACCGAGCCATATGATGGCCGTGTTTATTTTTACCGAGTCCTCTTTGAGGCCGGGTACGATATGATGATGATGATGCCAACAGAGGCGGATGTTTTTAAAATATTATGTATATATATGTATCACGCATTTCATGTCACTATCTCTTAGAGATCCTCAGATTCTACAGGTTGTATCTCTTATATATTTCTTTACATTATTTTTCTTATTTATACTTTTCTGCCTTACATACTTGGTACTTTATTTGTACTGACGTCCCTTTTGCCTGGGGACGCTGCGTTTCATGCCCACAGGTTCCTATAGACAGGTTGATAGTCCTCCTAGTAGGCTATCAGCTCAGCGGAAGGTGTTGCTACACTCCACTTGCTCCGTAGTTGCCTATTTGGACAATATGATTAAGACATGTATTGACTGGTATGGTGGGGCCTGTCCCGACCTATATGATATTTATATAGTCTTAGAGGCTTGTAGACATATGTTAGGTATATGGATACTTGTATGGCCTTGTGGGCCTATGTTTTGAGTTTACAAATGATCATGTCAGCCTTATAGGCTCGTATGTCACATGTATAAGTTTCTATATCATGTTTGGTCATCCTATGTCTATTATGCACTTATATTTTATTCTAGTTATCTCATGAAGGCCTTTTTAGCCCATTTACCCATGATAGTACGCTAAGAAAGATATGTTACGTTGGTACTTGGTCGAGTATGGTACCGAGTGCCCGTCTCGCCCCATAGGTTGGGTTGTAAAACATAGGGCATGACTGAGATAGGTGTGGCCAATTACGTACATCTATTACTGTTGAAGGTAATTCAAAATGCTTATATCTCCCTTCCTGAATGGTAAATAATGATTATCTTTATTAATTGGGTTCCTGGTACCCTTCTTCACCTTGCTTCTTTTACTTGCTGCAACTTGTGTCTAACTTCGATTCCTTTATTCCTTTTTACCGTAAGAGAAGATAAGTATTCTTTCCTAAATGCTCCTTATCAACAACCGTGCACCTTTTAGTAAATGCATGATCTGCTGAAGATCTCACAGTTACTCATCATAAGCAAGATGCAAAATCGAGTTCCTCTAATTCAACACTTCCACAGCTATATCTCTTATCGATCATCGTTTTGAACATATGCATCGTCTTATTACAAATAAAATAGAAGTTCGGAATTTGAATTATTATAAGTGATCTCTATCACACGATCTAGAGTAAGAAGAAAGAGTGACAATCCTAAATGCCCTGTAGCCTCCTGCTTATAAGTGTGGTGCACGACACACCCATAAACAAGACTCTACCAGACACGACTTGTAGACTCCCTAGGACGGAACTGCTCTTATACCAGTTTTGTCACGACTCAAACGAATGGGCCGCGACGGGCACCCAGTACCTTATTCTATTGAGTACCAACATAATGTATCATACTATCGTGATGGCGCCTAACACCATACTTGATAGGAAAGTCAATGTTAGAATTTAGCTAACCGTATTCTTTTACAAATTTTCTTAAAAATATGTAAATAGTTTAAAAGAATGTGAGATCTATTACTATTCAACAAATTATATCAATAATAATTAAGTAACGAAATGAAACCACAAAACAAATGCTAATATTGAACTACCTATGGTCTGGTGTCACAATTCACGAACTACTAAGAAAACTACAAGTATTTGGCTGAAAGAAATATATCTCTGTTTTGAATGAATCAAACATCAATCTAATTTATAAAGGGAAGACTCCAGGAATTTGCGGACGCCAGCAGATCTACTTCGTGTATCCGTGTTAATGCTCAACTACTTCTCAAAGAATCAGCTCTGACCAGAACCTGGATCTGCACAAGAAGTGCAGAGTGCAGTATCAGTACAACCGACCTCATGTACTGGTAAGTGTCGAGCCTAACCTCGACGAAGTAGTAACGAGGCTACACCGGGGCATTTATAACATAACCTGGGTAAAATGTATGATAAAACAAGATGGGAATAATAACAATTTAAATAGTACTTACAACAATTAATAAAACAAATCGGTTAACTTTTCCAGATCTCAACTATAACCAATCCTCACGAAAATTTCAAAGTTTCAATTTAAAATAACGGTAAAAGAAGAGTATGTGAACAATAGAATAAAATAGTGAGTATTCCAGTCTTTATGTTTAAAAATAAGTAAAACATAAATATCCTCCCTTATTTCTCCTTGTTGCGACGCGCAACCCGCTCCCATCTGTCCACCCTTATTGCTCCTCCCTATATATCACCTTTATTTATTCTGTTGCGGCGTGAAACCCGATACCACTTGCCCACCCTTATCACTCCTTGTTGCGGCGTGCAACCCGCTGTAACCATACAATCACATCTCTTTATTTATAAAAAGATTTCACAGTTTAGGTCAAAGCATTTCACAATATTTATGTCCCAACAATTGTAAATAGAAAGTTGTGCTAATCATAAACTTCATCTGTCACGACCCAAACCGATGGGCCGCGAAGGGCACCTGGTACCTTACTCGACCAAGTACCAACGTAACATATCAGTCTTATTACATCATCATATACACGTGACATACGAGCCTAATAGGCCAACATAATCATTTATAAACTCAANACCATGTGGTACCTTGTATGGTACTAGTTCACAAATACCGAATATTTTAGCTCGGCCCGTATTTTATCCCTACATGCCAAATTTTGACGAAAATTCATTTTCTTTGACTTGCTTCCCCTTTCACCTTCATGAATTTACTACTTGCTTGTGAAATAGCATAATTCTTATAATCTCCAAATAATCTTTTACTTGGACTGATGTCAATNTCCCCAACATCTTCCGCTGAGCTAGCCTACTTGGAGGGCTCTCGACCTGTCTATCGGGGCCTGCGGGCATGAAACACAGCATCCCCAGACAAAAGGGACGTCGGTACGTATAATGTACATAGTATGTAAGGCACATAAATAAGTACATAAGACACATGGAAGAAATATAGAGCAAATGACTCAACCTGTAAGCCTGAATAGCTTTGTAAATCATAAATTACTTTTAGCGTCATGCATATGCATATAAATGTCATGTCGTGCATAGGTACATGTTTCATAACATTCTCAGCCTCTGAGGGCATCCCATCATATCATATCAGCCATTGTGGGCAAAATCATCATTGTATACCAGTTGATCAGGTGGTGGTGCGAATATAATGCCATAACCTTTCCCATATCCCATATACATATATATACATATATATATATATATATATACGCGTATATAATGCCGTTTGACCAATATTTCAGCCACTGTGGACAACATCATCATCATATACCAGCTGATCAGGTAGTGGTGCATATATAACGCCGTAACCTTTTCCCATATCCCGTATACATATATTTACATATATACCCGTATATAACGCCATCTGGTCATGGGTCAATGTGCATATGTAAATTCATGGAATGCATATAAAATGCGTAATAAAATATCTCGGTACGTCATAAGGCCATTATGCCTTTGATTAATATCATGAAATAAACTTTACCAACATACGTATTTTCGAGACCCATGAACAGAAGATAATAATAATTCACCTGGGGAATCAAGAATATAGACACCCCTAGTATTTCTATGAATAGAGTAATTTATGGAAACCATTAGTTTGCTTGTTTCTTTCGTATAATTTGGACCATGCCAAAAGAAAGAAGGGATAGCCTTAACATACCTGGATCGATTTTCTTGAAAATTTCTCTAACACACGTCTTGTTTGACGAACATGTAACGATGGGTTGAAGTAGAGAAAAATACACATGATATTCTTGAGAAGGATTGCTCCATAATCCCTTAGAATCGCAAAATTCCATTGCTACAACGTTGTATAACCTTGTATGAAATCTCACGTTTTTTAATACTTGAAGATTTTTCTTGCAAGCTCAATTGTAATTTTGTTTAAAGCTCTCATTACTAAATTTTGTTGAAAGATCACATTGTTGAAAATTAAGCTTACGTTCGGAGACTTGGAATTCAAAATGAATTTTTTGAAGTTATTGAATATGAATTCTTTCAATGTCTTGCTTGGTAGGCCCCACTTATTTGATGACTAGTCCACAAGATTCTTTGAAATGTGACACCTTATAGTAATGACTA